>JAPYYV010001691.1:0-50873 GCA_030522625.1 Copidosoma aretas
AACAAAAAATATTTATCGGCTCGAGGCGTGCTAAACTGCTGTCCAGATATAGGTTCCATTAGATTCCTTACGTACCCAGTATTTGGACACTTGAAAAATACTGAATTTTAATATTTATCGATGAAAGTATTACGTTCAAGTAACTATTTTTAAATAAAAATAATGTTAAAATATCGTTGAAGTAACATTGCGATGCTTTATTTAAAAAATATTTATATTTCTCAGCTCAAGACATGCAAAACTGTTGTCCAATTTATAGGTTCCATTAGATTTGTCCTATACCCAATACTTGGACTATTTACTTTACATGGATGTCCAACTACTGGTCCTAAATCGAGCGTAGACCCCCAGTTCTTGGACACCATTGTCCAAGTACTGGGTCCCGGTAAATACTTTGAAAAATGGTTTTTTCTTATTTATCGACTTAATAATTCGGAATTTTTTTTTGTGCTGGGTTTTTTTGTTTGTACTGGAATTTTGTACTATACCTTACATGAAAAAAAAATGCCAGAAAATTGAAAAACAAATATTTTACGTCTGTCAGTGCAAAAAATGCTGACATTATACAACCTGTCTTACGAACATTAGCAACAACGCCGTACATGTTATGGTTATATTATTTGCGCTTACAATAAACTTGGTACCTGAATCACTCACACAAAAGTTTAATTTTCGCACGAAATTCATTTTATTGAAATTTTTATCTGTTTTATGTACGAAAAAAAACAAAGCTTCCTCTACGAGAGAGCAAAAAATTGTATTCACAATCTGGGCGTCGCCAAAAGCACCACTAACCTTGAATTCGCTTGGGTCAAGAAATAACATAACGTATTCAGAACCCAACCAAAGATCTCAGGGATCGTCGAGTTGACGGAGATTGAATACTCGACGGAGGCATTCTGGCAATCGAATCACGTGATTGACTCGTCATTTGCATAATTTCGGATGAACACGCGCAGCACCTTCGCGAACGATCCAGCAATTAGGCCGAAAGGGTCTGCCGGATTCGGGCTCTCTGCCTTTTTTTTTTCTCTTTCGCGTCTCACAAAACTTGGCATTACGCGCCTGTGGTATTATACATTTAGCAAAAAGCTACAATTTCATTCTAAAAAATATAATTTTGATTTATAGCACTGATGCCAGGTCAGGGGTCTATAATTTAATAATAACACTAATTGCATGTATCAAGAGCATCATCATCATGATGATCGTCATCATCATAATCATCATCATCATCATCATCCGTAGATGGAGAAAATTTTAATCAGACAACGATACTTTGAATAAAATTCCCTAACTCGTTTCGAAATAGAAAGAAGAAGCAGAAATTTCCAGTTAGGCAAGGGTGGCGCAGGAGCATATCCGAGCGAGGGTAAAAAATGACGGCAGTGTCCTTACTCGCTAACAACGGCGTCGATGAAAACAACAAAAGCCCTGCAGTATATGCGCGAAAGGAGCAAAACGAGGAATAAAAAAGCAGAGAAGGCGCGTCCCATAGCCGAAGGGCCCGTGCCTATACATATATTACACATATAAACGCGCGAGTGTATGGTATGGTTACAGAGTCTCACGGGCGTCGTCTCAGGAGCCGGGGAACGAAATAAAAAGCGTGTTATTAGGACTCTTCGGTATACGGGATGTAGGGCGCCGCCGTAACCCGAGATCCGTTCGCTCAGTCACCTTCGGATTCTTTCCATGTCCACTCCCCTCTCGCTCCCTTTCTATATCCTCCCAAAATCGGTGCTCTCATAAACCGTCTAGGGGCAACGCGCACGGCCCCGATCTCTATTATTAAATGCATATCAATCAGAGGTGGTCTAACGCGCTTTTAAACGCGCGCGCTCGCGCCAGCGCCACTGGCTTTGATTTATTATTGGGCCCTTGTACGGCTCGCGAATTCCGCATATTGCTCGCGATTATACCTACTCCCTTTTACAGCCAGAAGGGACTATAGCTACTCCGGACGCTCGAAACGTATGTACGTATGAACGCGTGCAGCGCGTGTGTGCGAGAAGGTATATTATACGAGGGGGGGGGGGGGTGGGAGTGAGAAGCGGTGTTGTTTTAATTCCCGGTGTGAGTACGGCGCGCTCGTTGGACGGCGGATAGAAGTCGCGGAGATGATCTGAATTATGTTTACTCGCCGGGTAATTGTCCAATCGGCTTCCAGCGGCGCGCTATCGAACATGTCCATCGGGGTCACGAGTCGATTGGCTGATTATGATGTTTTTTTGCTTCTTCGTCGTCTCATTCCACTCCGACTTGTTGTTCGTCTTCCTTTCGTTCCTCTTTTGTACATCGTGTTTTGCCTCTGCCCTTGGCTTGAGTGCCGCCCGCGGTTCTGATCTCAATTAAACGTCGAGGGAAATTCTCTTTCGATCGGGACGAATGAATTAAGTCCTGTAGAACGATTATTCAATTGTCACGACAGCGTTACCCTGGTGTAATTCCTTACTCGATTGGTCAAATTGCTTCTTTATACAGTGTCCACTATATATACTGTTGCTGGTTGTACCATTATTTGCTCATCTTTATGCATTAAAATTAAATTGTCACGAATGGGCAAATAATTAAATAATCGATCCAACACGGGCATGCCCAAGTCCAACAACAGCTATGGTCAAATCGTTCAATCCCACAAAAACAATGAAACCATTATTCCGTAGATTCTTCCTTCAATTAACCGAGTATTAATAAATTCGCGATGGCCGATACGGATCTGCGTTTTTGTTTAATTATGAAATAGATGAGCGGCCGATAAGCGTCCCCGGTACAACGCAGCAAAAAACTCGGGTGCTCAGTATACCTACCAGCTGATTTTCTCACAGGTTTTTCTCATCGGCCCCCGCTCGGCCCGTATCGCTTACTCCCCTCCGAGCGCGCCGAGAAAAATGAGCTGCTCTTGTAAAATGCAAATACGGGGCAGTGATAAAAATTCCACCCGGGGAGAGGGACCCCGTGTTCGCGCGAAGGCGCCATCGGGGATGGTAATAAGTGGAGCGGAGTACACCTGTACGCCCGGCTAAACGGTATATGGTGTGCAACGCAGGCAAAAGAAGATCACAGAGTACTTTTTGTAAAAAAAAAAGAAAAAGAATACAGGCGCCCGTGCTTGCCTTACACCTGCAAAAGGCCCACGGCCCATGTATATATATGCACCCGAGAGGAGAGGGATGGGAGGGGGGGGGGCCCATCGTCGTCGCCGGCCTCTCCCTCGGGGTCTCCTCTCTGCTGCCCCTCTCCCCTTCGCTGCTGGTTATCAGATCCGATGCAGCTTCCTGATAGTTAATTAACGAGTTCATTATGCACCCTCTGGCGCGCGCACGTGCGCAGACTGCAGCAGCCGGGTCGGACGGTCGCGCGCCCGAGCATATAAATATGTACACAGGTGGGGGGGGGGGGGGGGGAAGTGAGGCATTGCCCGGTGGGTGGCGCTATTTTATTGCGTCACGACTATCCTTCTTTCTGCGGGGCTTCTTCCCTCTCCCTGTAAAAGAGCCACTTTTCGGTGTGTGTGTGTGTGTGTGTGTGTGTGTGTGTGTGTGTGTGTGTGTGTGTCGGTATGCATGTGAGGGGGACCCGTATCTCAGCTGCTGCTGTTCCTCGGCGCTGCAGCTGACCCCCAGCGTGTTTGCCTTTGTACTCTCCTCGATGCAGTGGGGGTATGCTTATTTACGTGCCCGAGTGAAGATGTTAACAGGGTAATGAGACCGTTATAATGAGGCCGGGTGTTGGTGGGGTTCTCGTGGTACGTGAGGTCGTTTGGGACAATTTTTTAATTAGACTTTCTGTGGACCGGGCTGGTTTAGTTTAGTTTAGTTTTGTTTAGTTATTGAGAGTAGACGGGGTTTTGTTAAAAAATTAGTTTGCAATCGGTGGGAAAGAAGAGTATTTTTGCGGTTTATCTAGGTATGTTGGAACTCTTTACTAATGACTGAATTTTTTTATTCGCATACGTTGTAATGAATGCTACTAACGTAACAGAGTATCTTTCGCGCAAACAACCTTTTTCACAATTTTTATGTATTCGTAAATAAAAACAATTTGATAAGAAATATAGGTGTTAAAATCTTTAAAAAATTATAGTATTTATTTATTCTTGTACATATTTGTACATCCTTTTAAATTCTTTTTTCCCGTATCATATTAGAAAATAAGAGTTGTATGTTTCCCTATCTCTCCTTACACTTCTGTATTTTTAGAGTATTTACAGCATGGATTGGTATCGATGCCTATCGAAATATTACAACTCAATAAATGTAATTATAGTATTACGCGCAGTATGATAGTTTGGTCGGTACATATACTATACGAGTGATCCACCTGAAGAAACTTTGCAATTGTATGGTTCGATACGTACGAATTTTGTACGGAAGCATAGCATAGAGTTCTTTGAAAATGACTCCAAAAAGTAATAAAAGCAAGAAATAAAGCGTGTTGGCCAGTAAAGAACAAAATTTTTTTACATATTATGTTTTTTGTTTGTTGTATACAATTTTTTGCTCATCTAACATTATGCAACTAATTTAGCTGTATTTATCATCTCGTCGTGCTATTAAAAAGAAAAAAGCACTCATCTTGATGACTCTTTAATAATTAAATCCAAAGAAAGAAAGAAAGTACCTCTTCCCAACTTGATCATAATCTTGTATTCCTCGATCTCACGGCGGCATGGTAATTCACTCCGTGAAATCGCTATCGCGCGGCCGGAACTAACGATCGCACCTTTGTCGCGCTATTAGCGGGGCATTGGTTGCATGTGTCAAACGAAGCTTAGCTTGTCTCCGCAAGAAAGTGTAAGCGAACGAGCAGCAGCAGCGACGACGACGGTGAGGCTGCGAGATCGGACCTTTTTGCTGTTTAATTTCCAGGAAAGTGCCGAGACGAGAGCGAAAGAGGGAGAGGTGAAGATGAAAAAGAAATAGATCCAGCGCGAGCCGTGGAGCCGCGGCGCATCAATCACCCCGCCTGACATGGAAGCTGTAATTTGGCTAACCTCGTTCCCCCGTCCCCTTTGCTTCTCCTCTGCTTATAAATACGTGGTCCGCTGCCTTCATCGTTTCTGCTGCTGATGGTGGTGAAAGAGAACTAGCAGAGCGTTTAGGTGGTAGCCCAGCACCGACACGAGCCCCAGCGCGATTAGGTCAACCGGCATTCGAAATTGTTTATGGCTCCTTGCCCCGAAAGCCTGCATATAATCAAGGTCAGGAGACTCTGGGTTATTTGCAGGTGTTTTGTGTTAGGGCAAGAGGCAAGAGAGAGTTGTCCAGGAGGAGCGTTGTTATTGTAGGATTAAGTTTTTTAAGTTGGGGTGTGAAGTATGAAGAAGATTTTTTCAAGTATTCAAAAAGTACTGGAGGATGAAATAGACCTGGTTATTTTAACACTAAGATCTACTCTTAAAGTTAAGAAACGTACTGATGAATAACAATTATATCCTTCATCTCAACGATTCTAAATATTCTATTTTAAAAGCTACTGACGGCTGTTATTCATTTTGAGTGTTTTCAAATTATTTGTAGAAAAAAAAAATTTTCTCGAAAACATTTGATTGTTGTGAACACTTCCACTCGCATTCTTGTATAAAAATTAAACATTTTACTTGTGGCTCAATCAGACCATTATTCCAAGGTAGTTATTTACCAGATTTTAATTTCAATTCGACATTCCAGCCACGTCTACGTAAACAGTCAAAATTTACCTTTGTTATTTAATTTATTCATAAAATTTTTCTCTTTGTAACACCTTATAGTTATTGGAAACAAAATTCATCAACACCAAAGTATTATATTTATAAACTATCCCTAAATTTATTTTTGGTGAACTTCGTTGTATCAAGCGTCACGTGTCAAAAAAAATTTTTCGTTTTCTTTTATCTAAACTATATCAGAACAGATCTGCACCCTATTCTCGGCTTACTCCCGATCGGTAAACTCTCGCCAGAGTACTAATTTTCCAGGTGTGCGAATGATTCCCGAGATAGACCATCGGGATGGAGGAAAAGCAATCTTTGCGGCAACAATCATTGTGTTTCGGTAGCGTGAAAAATATTTACGAGGTGAAAAGAGGGCTAACCCCATCGCCCGCACGGCACGGCCATTTTATCGTGTGCAAGTAAGTGTATATAGAAACCGCGTTTTTTCCATATCACTCAGTCTTTCTTTCGTACCTCGGCTCGATTCGCGAAACCGTTCCTCTCTCCCTCCCCCGCTCCTAGTCCCTGCACACACTCGCGTAAATCGAGACCCATCTCTCCCACCCCTGTTCCCGCTCGAGCTTCTCCATTCGCCAGTATACAGTTCGCGATCATGTGCACCGATGTATCGATAATAATTTAAAAGACAATAGATCGCTTTAATCTCCGGGGCATTTTGATTTTTCGTCCATATACCCTCCGTGCAGCTGCAACTCTCGAGATATACATCCCCCGGAAGATCGTTACGCATCGCGCTATACACACACTCGTCCGCGTCTAATCTAAAATCTGAAATCTCCACTCGCCAGAGGTCTCTCCGCTGCTGCTGCAACCAGCTGCTCCCCCTCCCCCGTATCTGGACCATTATCGTCCTGGACTCTCTCCCTCCCGGATAGTCTGCCGGGGCCACGGTAAATACGCGCCGGATAAAATCGCCGTTTTAGCGCGCCACGGAGCAGCCGAGAGCCGGAGAAAAAGAGAGAGCGAGAGAGATAAGGCTCGCAGCTTCTGCACCGAGAGATGCCCCAGAGGCGATCGCCACCTCGGCTCGTATCGATAAATCGATTAGTGTCCAATTTGATCCTTGTTACGCGGTCCTATATGTATTATGTACACCCACAACTTGTATATACATATATACATGCGGAGGGTCACGGTGCTAGAGCTCGAGTTACCCATTCACGACTTGACCTTTGAATTTGTGACCTTTGAATTTATGACAGATCCTATGCGGATGTGATGTGTATTGCGCGCAGAGCAGGGTTCGTTTCGTACATATTGTATGATAATAGCGATCGCATCCTATGCAGCGAGCACCTTCAACGGACGGCACGAGATCAGTGCAGAAGGTATTGGCGGGCAACTTGTGACGGAACGAAAGATTGATCGTGCTACTCGAGAGTTCGCGAGATGGATTTTCTATTGTGGCCGGGTATATAAGGGGTGAAATCAAAGAAACCGAAGAGATCCGAATTTTCGGGCTGGCAAAAAAGATGGAACATTTAAATGAGAAACGGGGGAGAGAGCGGAGTGGGCTAATGGAGCGATACTCATGATGAAAGGGCAAACGCCTACTTGGGCATTCACGGGGGAGCGATGATTCCCACAGGAAGGGCAAGGGTGAACTGGCCAATATGAGCCGGGGAACGGCCTCCGAAGAGGCAGGGATCTCCCAGGACTACAAAAGTCTGCGCGAGACTCGGGACGCGGAGGGGAACGGGCCGTCGCTGGTAATTTCGGTGTATGCTGATGAATTTATGAATGCTAGGATATTTGAATGTTTTGCCGAGAGGGACGGCCCTAGTCCAGCCGGAGATGGAGAATAAAAAAGGAGTCAGGGAAGAGAAGAGACTCGAGGAGGAAGCAAGAGGGAGAGAGAAAGGGAATCGCCACTCGTAACACCGCCGCCGCCGATATTTAAGGCGTCGGAGATTTAGGAACTATATGGGGCGCAGACGCCGGGGTCTGCAGCCTCCGCCGCTGCATGGGTGTAAATCATTCGAGGCTTACCTAGCGCCACCCCTATAATCACCCGGATGCCCCTGCTCTGATGCTCTCGTTTGTTCTCCGACTCTTTTCGCTTCTCCCGATTCGCGCACCACTGCCGCGCGCGTTGTGCAACTTGTTTCTTCTACAGAGACGAGCTTGATTTTGGGAGAGTGGGTGTATGATCTTATCGTGAGATTGGATCTTTCTCTTTAGCGGCGTACGAGTGGAGGTGGAGAGAGATAAATATACATGCATGGATTATGCTGTGGAGGTGGCTTGATTTTTAATGACTAAATGTAAATTACAAATGATTATTTCGCATTGTATGACGGCTTGTGCAGCTTCGGCCGTTCCATTACAACGGCGGATTCCGAGATTCCTCAGACTCGCGCCATACCGTCCCAGCCCGGGGTTGGGCTGTACATAAGTAATGCACGTAGCATGCATCAATTAGGAGTAGCCTAGGTACCTGGTTAGAACGGTAGAATTCTGAAACAAACGAACAAAAGAAGCCGTCAATATCGAATTGCAACAAATTAGAAGTAAAATGACCGAATCCCACTTACCGGTTTAAAAAGCTCAATTCTTTTCGTAGCTGCGGTTCCGTCGTGTGCAAGCAGCTTTGGGCTTGCCTTTCAAATGCCTGTGCAACTGTGGGTGTACACAGATGGTAGAGGTAGTCGATGCAGGGTTCTCTTGGACTGCTGTAACTATGGATAATAATCAAGTCGATAAATTAGTATTGTTTTCAGATGAAACGATGCAAAATGCAAACAGTAACTTTTTACTTGCATATGAACTGTAATGCGGCGGACTGTTTGAAGGAAAAGCTGATTAGAGCTTGATAACAGCTGCAGGTAAAGTTTGGCCACGAGATGAGTAAAACCATCCACGTCGGTTCGGTGTTGTTGGCAGGATCTTTGCTTTTGTCCGGAATATCTGTAAACTGCGGAAAGAAGAAAAAAACCACTAGCTCTATTTTAGTTATAGTTGAAAAAAAAGTAGACATCGAGAAAAAAAATGTCAACTTACTTGAATTTTGATCGATGGCTTTAGCTGAGTACTGCTCAGCAAACTTGTACAATTTTTGTGGTTGGCTTGCAGCTACGCTTCTGACGATCAAGCATAAACTTTGTACAGCCCAATTACTGCTTAGCGTCGAACCTGGGCACGCTGTCATACCGTAAGCGCACTGAGCGCCGGGATCTGAAAATTCAAACAAAATTACATTTTACACGTATGAACAAACTACGTACCATAATCGATATAGAAACGACGTCATACCTAGTCCCACAATCCTGTTATAATTTTTATTTTCATATTTGGCGCGTATTCGTGCTACTGCTTCTTCGGATATTTCCACGGCAGCTTGGAATTCTGAAATTAAGGAATAAAGTACTTGTACGTAAAACAGTACGTGATACGCAACATGAAGAGACACTCTGACAGCGTTTGTCGACAAACATCCGGTGAATTTTTTTGTCCCGTTTGGTCCTTTGAGAACGTTGGAAATTTTGAACAGCCTTGTCCATTTACTTAGTTCTTCTTCTTAGTTCTTCTTCTTTATATTGTATTCTACGTCTTTGAGGCAATACGAGTACACGGGTATAATCTTGAATTTTTGATTGTGATTCTTTTTAAATAATTTCTTTTGCAATCTCTTAAGAAGAAACAGGAAATCCCATCAGTCACTTTTTTCTTCTTTTTCTGTACCCTTTTCTTTACCCCTTATTTTCTCCTTTTCAGCTGTTTCTTGCTGCATCATTAGACGCTTTTCAGCCTCCGTTTGAAAAAATTTAAAATTTAATTATTTTACATTTTCAGCATTTGTTATCACAGTATGTAGTTCTTTACACTCGCACACGTTATAATTTGTCAACTTGAATACTCTGTCGTTGATGCTTTTTGAGACTTTTTTGCACTCATCATCGCCACCCAGCTTCATAAACTTGTAAAGTCGATTTCTTATGTGCGTGGTGACATTAGTGGCCAAGTTATTTCTATATCGATCAGCGATAGTTTCGGCTAGTCCAGCTCTCGATTACGAATTATCGTAAAAATGATTTTTGTTTCTTCTCACAATTTTGAACTCTTCGAACAGCGAAGGAACACATTCGGGTAAGTTTTTACTCGATTTTTCAAAGAATAGTAAATGAATCGAGCGCGTATTTGGCTCATTTGTACAGTTGCTGAAATATTTTGCGAACTGGTCGTTGTCGTGGTCAAAGGCAAAGTTTAAAAAAAACGACATATCTATTGCTGCGCGTGAAATTATCTGTACATCTTCTTTCACTGCTTGTAACACTCTCTCCGACACACAAACTCGCAAAACCGCACTTCATAACTCGTTGAAAATTATTCTTGGAATCGTCTGTTGCTCGTTCTTTTGCGGTTACGATGTGTTGTGTACACAGATGGCTCCTCCTATTGCAATGATCGTTGCCTCCGCAGGCGTTGCAATGCTTTGGCTTGTCATCCTCCTTTTTTTCCTATTCACATTCGTATCCTTGTGGTTGGACACTACGGGAAAAAGCGATCGTTACAACTGGGCTAACTTCATAACAATACAATTTTTCGGGGTGCGCGATTTACTACCGAGGAGCGTTACGCTTGCGCGCTGGTATCGGATCACTGGCGTTGAGACTAGGCATTATTCAGGTATAAATATATTTTTTCTGTAACCTACATTGCTGTCATGTGGATTTTTTTCTTTGTTTTCATCGCAAGGGAGATGCTAGGAGTGAAATTTTGTAGGTTGAAGATAATTTGATGTTTAGGGTATCAGCTAATTTATTTCTTTAAAAATATTAATACTTCCGTATAGCATTTATAGTTCACATGAACGTGAAAAATATTACAGGCTTATAGTTATTTTACAAAAAATTACAGATTTTCCGGCTACTTCCGCACTTACATTGGCTGTAAAAGGTCGAGGTTAGGTTTACGGAGAGTAGAACTGATACATAATGTGTACTTCAATAGTAGCTAAAAAATGCACGTGAATGCACGTGGTTTCAAAAAAAGATCAGATCCTAATCGGGTTATTATACCAAAAATACTGAATTTTTGGTCATTTTACAACATCACACTTACAAAAATCAAGCATATTTTTCCGGACGCTCAAATTATGCAGCAGGTGTATTTTAATATTAGTGTAAAGTGTGTTTTGTTCACTCGTTTTACAACCAATATTGGTAGTACAAAAATCGAGGTTACACTTCCGGATGCTAAAACTGATAGATCATACGTATTTTAATATTATTGAAAAAATAATCATTGGTCTACAAATATACCAGTGACTTCTCGACCGATGGTACAAGAAAGTACCAATTATTCGGTTATTCTACAACTTGCATCGGTTCTTAAAAATCGAGCTTATGCTTCCGAAAGCCGTACCTGATGCTGCAGATGTATTTTAATATTACCTAAGAAGTAAACGTGGTTGAAAAATAATACCAGTAGCTAAGTGGGTGATTATACCAAATAATATACTACACGCTACAACTCGATAGTACGAACAGAATAATTGTTGCGTGTGCGTGCATATATATACACACACATATGTATATATAATCAAGTTCTGTTTGTATAATCAAGTTGTAGCGTTGTAGTCTATGTCGTTTACTTACATCTCGCTTACGTTCTTGCGCAATACAGTCTTATTAATAATTCAAAAAATTTAATAAATTGAAACAAACCTTGTAGTAACTGTATTAAGAGGATAATGAATATGAGTACTTACACCGAAATGTTAACTTTCGTGTTACTATTCATAAAATTTCTATGGATGTAATAAACTTTGACGTGTATAGAAATTTAAAGTATTATGTAGCAGATATTTAAAACTAATTTTTTTGGCAAAAATTATCTAAGGTTTATTAGTATTGGGCTCGAAAGGGTACAGATTCAGCGACTTTTTAAGTGATACTAGGTGCTGTCCTTTATTTTCTGCTTCAATAAAAAAAAACTATCTCTGAAATTGCACGAAAATCATAGGAATTAGTCATTGTGGATCGTAGATTCAGAAAATTTTACACCCGTAAGAGTACTTTCTACCCAAAAGAAGTAATAACCATATTTCTGAGTGTTTCCGATTTTTGTATGAAATTCAATTATTAACAATATTTCCAATATTAAAAAAAAACCATCAAATTCTTTCAATTTTCCAAAGCGATAAATGTTTTTTATAAGTTAATGAATATGTTATAAAAATTTACAAGCCACAGGAATTGGCCTAAACCCGTATTTACTAGGACGACACTGCATAAGTATGCTTACTTAGCCAATGTGGGACTCTGGAAACCGAATCTTAATCTTGTATGAATACTGTTATTCGAGAAATTCACAATAATTCTCTCACCTTTTCTAGTATAAAAATCGATCAGCCCTAGAGGTAATTCAAAAACCGTATGCACTACATACATAGTATATAAGTACGCCCGCTGAGTCTACGTAGGCCTTGGAAACCTAACCACATCTTTTACAAATAAAAAAACTTTTAATTTTAAATCATTATAAAGTTTATACGTATCAATCAAACTTTGAAAGAAAATAAGAAAATTTCTCATGACAGTTGTTTTAAAAATTAGTAGTTGTATAGTATGGGCGTGCTGTAAAAAAAAATTAATATCTAATGGCTCCTAGCAAACAATACATATAAACGAAAATAACGATGCCCAATTTATGTCCAGATAAAGACCAATGTCCATATGTATTATAATTGTCAGTGTTTAGTATATAATATAAAATTAGTAATCATGAAATATTGAACTATGACTTTAAAAAACACTGTTATTTTACATGAAACGTAATTAAAAGCAATATATGTAATTGAGAAAAAGAATTCTGATGTATTTTAATTTATTAGTGTATACGAGCGTTTGCGACACGATGCCACTATTACTGCAGGGGCCTCATCGAGCACTTCGATATGAGAAATCGAGTTAAAGTTAAGACTCTACCTACCATGGAAAAGGTTTGTTATGTTTTCGTCACATTTTCGTACACATTGTAGGTAATTTGACAGTCAAAACCCAAACTCGATCGCGTATATTGGAGTGCTCAATAAGACCCCTGCTGTGTGATCAAATACTTATACATCATTTTGGTTTTAATCGAGCCAAAAACTTTGCTTTGTTTTATTATTCTTGAAATGACAAACCTAGTACGCGGTTCAAAAAGTTGCAATTTTTCATCACTTTGTTTGAGGCAAGTGGTGCTGATGCTACTGTGGCCGCAACCAAAGGGATACGCAATCACGCTGTTTTCCATGCAAACAGACGTTATGTAAACTCATTTGCTTACAATATAGAGCAAAACGATTACCTACAAATAAAATTATACGTATTTTAAGCATTTACAATAATTACCATGACCACATTGTTCTCTCAACTTGCGAGGGTTTGTTTGACCCTCGCAACAATACAATTAACTGTAAAAACCGCTGCCAATAAATTAGCACAAAGCTTCCTCAACAACATCCTTCTGCAATTATTAAAAAAAAAAAAAACTTAATAAAATATAAGAACGATTCAAAATGTAAAAAGAAGCTATATTCATACTCTATGATATGGAATTATTTCGAAAATAAGATTATAACTTTTACCCGAATAGTACAAAAAATATTGTTAAGAGAATTTATGAGGCACAGCATTTTTTCTGGGAGTTAACGCTCTTTGCTGATTACACAGAGAAAAGTCCAACTGGCGCTCGTTCTCATCGTCCGATCAGTCCTAACATCAATAGATCAAAGTAAGAAACTACAGCAAAGTTAAAACGTAACATTTTGTAAGAAAACACTTGCGCTGTCGCTACTGCTCTCGTAGTTGCAAAATAACTCTCGCTTTCCTTCTTTCAAATACTGGGCCCAGTCGATTTCCTCAAACTTATCATCCTCAGCAGTGACGGTGACATTTTGGCTCCTGTCCCTGCTCGAAAAACTGCCTGCACTCGTCCGAGATTTGTTAGTTTTACTGGCCAAATTCAACAAAAGAGACAGCAGGGATCACTGCACGTCGCACTGAGATTTGAGTCGAAGCTGTTGAGGAACGTCTGGACGAGGTCCTGGAACTCCTTGGCGATGTTGTACTTGCCGTGGACGAGGAACTTTTGCATCATCTCGTCGATTTCCTTTTTGACCACCTGACTGTTGAGCGACAAGAAGTGATAGTGCTTTACTTGCAACAGGGGGAAGCGCTCCGCGACCTGGAAGTCTTATTTACCTTCCTTCTCCCTCGCTTGATAT
This sequence comes from Copidosoma aretas, assembly GCA_030522625.1. NCBI lineage: Eukaryota > Metazoa > Arthropoda > Insecta > Hymenoptera > Encyrtidae > Copidosoma > Copidosoma aretas. Next base: position 13,929 of record JAPYYV010001691.1, read on the forward strand.
GGCACTAAACGACAAAGCAACGTACAGTCAAATTATTAGAATCAGTACGTGCTTTTCATACAAGGATTTTATGATTAACGTTTGAAGATATTTTATACAAGAATACAATGACCAGCACTCGATCGAAATTTTTTTTTTAAAGTGAACTAATTACAGATTAGTCGACAAAACTACCAAAAACACCATTCAAAGGTACTTTTAAATAAACTCTAATATTTATAATAAGAAAATGATTTTATTTTCTTTGATGCTCAGTATTGAAAGTATTGAGAATTTCGGCCTCTTTCGTTAAACTTTTCTAAATAAAATTTCATTAGCTTTCAGTATAGAAAAGAGGCTTTCCACACAATTTCTACTCAACTGGATACAAATCATTTGTGTAGGTCGGAAAACTTGACAATGCACAACATTCACAAACTATGTATGTTTCTATACTCAACCATCATCATATTATGTTATAAATTTCTATTACTCCACAACTAGTACATTTTCATAAGTATCTGCGTCTGCTTTGAGATTGGCATTAAGTTTTTGGCAAAAACGTACGAACAAACTCATATTTAACACATTTTTTCGATTTTAAAGTATCTTGTAAAGGCGACAAAAATGTGAAAAAAATTTGTGGCTGATCCAATAAGCATCAAGATTACACGCCACTAGTATCAGCGTCTGCTTTGTCATTGACATTGAGTTTTTGGCAAAAATGTACCCAAAAACGCATATTTCACGCATTTTTTGCATTTTAAAATATCTTGCGATGGTTACTGAAATTTCAAAGTAACTGCACAGGTTGAAGAGCCACATGCCGAGTCTAGAGAGAATTAAAGTATTTATTGCCTATGTAGTAGTGAAATCGCGTTTTATTATTGTTACCTAAAAAACGATGAATAAATACAACAAATAAATTAAAAATAAATATGATTGAGAGTGAAAATACCAAACATTATGGACTAGATGGAAAAAAAAAAATAAAACCATAAGTGCGTTTGCTCTCGTCAAGGTCGGTAGGTGTGCGAAACACGAAAGAAATGGATAATACGTACGGCGAGTATACTTGTTGGATAGAACTGCGAAAAGAGATGTACTATACAGGGATAAAATTTTCGTCTCGTTATTATTTATTTATTCATTTGAGAAATTTAACGGACAGAATTGCCGTGTACATACATGTATTAGATTGCAGGCATGAGTTTGACCAGATAATTTAGATTCTGCTGTCAGCGATGGCAAAGAACAAATTATTAAAAATGATTAAAATTTTCATTACTAAATTCACTTCTCTACCAACGAATAAGCCCTCAATATATAGCTCTAGTACTCTATTTGTAACAAATAATATCTATTTTAACAATTTGAAATAAAACTATGTTGTTTGGATTTTTTAAAAACATTATTACAACACAGAATAATCACTAACATGTTAACCATTTTCGCTGAAACTACTTCTTCAAGTATTACTCGAGCCCTTATCGGCACGTAATAACGACGCATCTCCGAGGCAACAACCCCCTCGCTCGTGCTAATCATACGGCTACGGCGCAGCAGCGCACACATCGTAAATATTGAAATACATCTCCTTTTCGCAGTTGCCCAGCCTCTTGAATATAATTACAAATAAGCGTCAAGATAGGCTTTCCTCCTCTTCTCCCGAGTCGTTTACACATTGTATATATATACGAGCAGCAACGTTATAGCTGCTGCACCACAGCTGTGGCGAGCGCTTTAATCATCAAATGCATCTTGAACGGGCAATCTCGGGAGATACGTGACCTTATGTTAACGAGAATAAAATTTCCCGGCACGGAAGATTCGAGCTTGAGCGAGGGGGAAAAAAGAGGCTCCCGATAGAAACGTCTATATTTTCACGCGCATTAGCTTGGTGCGTCGGTCTTATAAGCGTGAGGTCGAGCAACAATCGATGCCGGTAAGCGTTCTGAAATGAGTTTTTTTGCGCACTCGAAAATTGTGGTCGATGCTGTGTACAAAATGCCTGGATGGATCAGGTGGTAACGTTGAGAAGATTATACGTGGAGGGGACATTGAAATTCGAATTATGAAAATGACACAGTGTAGAAAGTCGATACGAACTTTTTTGAACTTTTTGATTGTTCATAATAAATTTTATTTCCAATATTAATAGACCAAATATTCGTTCTTTTTCCGTCTCTTCCTCGACCTTGAGTGTATTAGTTTGATCATCTTTTTTTTTCTCCTTTATGGCTCTTGATGTGACTATTGTGTACCTTGGCCCTTATGACCATCGACTATATTGGCTATTATGGAATACTAATGTGAAAATGGACCATTTTGGCTCTTTCTGGATCGAAGTCAAGCAATCGATATTTTTTCTTCTTTGGAGTTTAATGCAATCATTTGATTATTTCGTCTATTCTGAGGCCCTATGTGCAACTACTGACTATTTTGGCCTTCTCAGGATCATATTAGCATATGTAGATGAAAATGTTAATGCCGCAAAATCATTGTACTTGAGTAATTTTTTTTTCGACGTATTAAGTTTAGGAAAGCTCTTACATGAATATCCAATGTTCAAAATGCGCAGTCAAGAAAAATATAAAGAAAAACCTTCCTCGATACTCCCATGAAAAGGGGCAGGGCCCAAAAACCTGCGGGAAAGTGAGGCGAGCCGGCTAGTGAGAGACAACAAGAACGGGGTCGAGGGTAATACAACGTGCGCGGTGGTGGTATTCCCGTGCTTCTTATTACAATGTTCTCGACGTTGTTCGACCGACGTTTCTGCTGCCGCCACCCCCTTCGCGGAGGGTCATCTCCTCGTCTGTATACAAGAGAAAGAGATCGTCCGTGGCTCATCATACTCGACGCAATATCAACACGCAGCCGTGCTTTACTCTTTTTTTTTTTTTTTTTTTTTTTTTTCTTCAAGAGAAGAGGGCAAGGAGCGCATTTTCTACTCGCGAGCGAGCGCACGGCTGCAAGCTTGTGTATCCATGCATCATACATGTACACATATACACACCGAGCCTGCACGGGGTAATGCAATAATAGGTGTATAACTAATGATACGGGCCGTCTCGGCTTTGCAGATGTGTATGTATATATTAAGTACAGGTATATATATTACGTTGCAGGAATGAGCTGCTGCAGCTCCACCACTGCTGCTGCTGCATAACACGCGCGCGCGCAAGCAGGGGATTCAGTCACGTACTTGCATTAAACTTAATATAAATAATAGCGGTTTGTGGATCGGTCGAGTTCATATAACCCACCTATCTCCATCTTCTTCCCCTCCCTCTTCCTCCCTCCTTTTCTCGCAGGTGTGTACAACACACGTACCATATTATATACATATCCGCGCTCGATGCAGAAGAGAGCGGGCCCTGTAATATCCAAGGCAGTCGCGTCGGACCCTCGCCTCGCCACTCTATTCCCCATTCGGACGTATGGTATATCCATACGTGTATACATACTCGTGATACCGACCTCCACTTAATAAGCGGGATCATCGCGTACACCTATATGGACTGGGGAAACCTGAATCAACGGCAGCCAGATAGAGGAGTGAAGCCTCTCTCGCTCTCCCTCCCTTATCTAAGGATATATTATGCCTCATCTTCCTCTCTCTCCTCTTTGCCGATTTCTTTCTGTACTCCTTCGTGTACGCTCTTGTCTCTGGTACGCCTCCCTCCGCCTACTCCTCCCCGTTCTCCTCCTCCCGCGCTTCCTTCTGACGATGCTTCGACTTCTTTTTGACCCCACTTTTTGCGACCTCGTGCTCCTGCCTCTTCTTTCTTTCATCATTTTATTCTAGCTGACCTTCGTTCGAAGAGTTGCGTCCCTATAGAAGCTCTGATTTGAATAAGGTGTAGGGGACCTGGAGAGCAGTAAAATTTGAATATTTCATCGATCAATTTTGAACGTTTTACTCGGAAGATTGACCATTTGAGTGGTTTAAAAAGTGGAGCTGCTGGGTATACATGGAATTGATATAAAACTATATGCAAAGATTTTTGGGATAAAAATAGTAACATCTTGAAAGATTCTTTTTAAATGTATTTCTGAAAATTTCTGGCAGAACATCTGTTTTCAAGTGAAGGCGCAATAAATTTCAAAGACCCAATACGTATACGGTCTAACACGGTAAGAGTCATGTGGCAAATCGACGACGGTATCGAATAACAATTACCGATCGGGCACAAAATGGTTAAGTCTCGATCGAACTATTTTCATTGCCCATCAAAACATATAACAACGCTTTCTCCGGAAAAAGGTAAGGGAGAAGCAAAATAAAAGTTTAATCGAGTTACGATGTTTATTTAACCATCGGGGTGGACTCGAATTTCGTCGATCGAAGAACCTCGGCCGGGTGTATAATTTCCAAACGTGAGTTTACACGTATTAACCTAATTCAGTTTTAATCTGCGTCATGTAAAGAAGCCCTGTGTACTATATACGTAATAAGGAAGGTTCAAGTCGAAAAGGGGGAAAGAGAGGAGGTAAAGCAATCGATTTCTTAATAACGAAGCGCGCGCGCACGCGATTGCACTGTGTCTGAAAATTATAGACATCCAAATACCAAAGATTCATATCTACCATCTGCGAGAGTGGAGAGCAGAGGAGATAGAGGGTGGATCGGGGGAGGGGAGATTTTTTTCGTCATTAAAAACAGTAGACGTCGCTCGGTGCTCTATACAGTTCAAGTTGCGTCGTGAGTCACGCCTCTTTGCTATCCTTTCCAATTAAAGATACCGACGGAGCCTCGACTTATTGCAGCCGGTGTTAGGACATATTCTTCAGCCCAGCGACACTCTAAAGAGAAAAAGAGATTCCCTTCCCCACTCCCGTCTCTCCTTTTCCATTGAGATTTAATTATATAACGTTGGAGCCGTTCGCTTCCTGATGCATACAGCGGTGTGCATAGTTTGCAAATGCCACGATGCTGCGACTCGGGCGTGTTATTTAACTTTCGTCCTTTTGCTGAGGGTATATTATTGTAAATTTATGACTCAAGAGCTGTTATTTATTCGGAAAATGATTTACTTATTAGATACAAGAGCCTTTATTCGCACTTTCGTTTTTTTGTTAGTAAAGTTGAAAAAGTTGAAATTGTATAGAAGTATGTTGAGGGTGGACGAAAAGAAGTCAGACGGTACTAGAACTATTGACTCTGCATCTACAGAGATAATAAGTCGTAGAATAAAAGTCATAGAGAGTTAGACACACAAAAAGATGAATATTTTAAATACAAATAACGAAAGACATAATCTTAGAGACAAAGAGTAAGAGGTAAAGAGCAGTGACTGAGCTGAGGTCATAGCACGCTGATAGATGTATAAAGATAGAAGACAAAATAGTTTTGAAGTACGGACAGATACACATGGACACAATACTCCAACTGCGCGAGAGGAAGCGAGTTAAAGGGATTCATGAAGAAAGAATTAAGTACTTATACAATTACTTGAAAATATAAATTTGACTGAAATTACGAGTGACAATAACGGAAAGTAAAAGTTTTAGATGAACAAACCGGCAAAAAAAGAAATGGTGATACAAAATAAAGTTATAAACCGCAAATATATAAAGGCATGAAGAAATCGAGGCAGAGACAAAGATACTCAAACGTTGAAACGGGAAGATTTAATCGAAGAAAAATCTTATTAAAATTGAGTTAAAGTAGTAAAAACAGTAGAAAAAGAAAATGAGAGTGACAAAGGGGCATGATTGAGATATTAGCTGCTCGACGAGCACTTCTTAATAGAGACACTAATCAAAAGTGTCGAAAACACTGATCTCTATCGTTTGTTGCAAAGGAGAATATTTGTGCAAAATTTAGAGACAGCCGTCTAAAAGCACAGAAACAGATGTTAAAAATAAAGAATATAGAAAGAGATTGATACCTGGAATCAGGAGTTACGCAATCTTAGAAACATAAATGTACAGCCAAGATAGATTAGCATTAATAGAGAATTTGAGACAAGTAAAACGATACAGGGATCAGGGGATACGTTATACGTAGAAACACAGAAATCCAGAAGTGCTAGTATTGCTTAATAATTTCGCAAAGACGGCAAATCAGACAATTTTTTATCGAGATCAGGAGAAAGAGACAAAAATATGTAAATATAAAGGCACAAAAAAAAAGAATATAATTATGGACTCAGAGACATAGACACAAAGAAAAATATGTAATTAAGGACTTACATACAGAGCTATAAGGACAGAGGTAAAGAGAAAGAAACAGATCATCAAAGATTTGGGAATATCTGTACAAATATTTAAAAGCAAACATGTAGAGATTGATTGATTGATTGATTAATAACGAGTTTTATTATGCCACGAACATAACAGCCTGAATTGCAAAGAAATAAAAAGCATATATGAAATAATATTTCCATGTATGATACATTTTCGATTATTCAAATACGTTCGTAAAACAATAGAACCTTTCAAATTTACAATCCAACGATACAAGAATTACAAATTAATTCAACACTACGCAGTTAAGTTAAAAATCTGATTTCGGCACAGAGCAATGGCAAGTTATAAAGGTTTTCCCCCCAGTGAGTAATTGATCAGCAGAACCCTGAGGACTACCGATCATCCGCTCAGAAGGCACCACTCAACATGTAAACAGTCAAGTATAAATACAAATAGAGATAGAGATATATAGAGATGGAGATAGTGACATAAAGACAAAATATCAAATCCATTGGGACACGAAATGATGAACTAAGAAAAATATCCTAAAGATACAGTTATAGTGACTCAGGTTACATATCAAATGTAGGGACGTAGAGACTTAAATTTGCAGACGGACAAATCTTGAAATTGTTTTAAAGTTCAGCAAGCAAAACAAGCAATACTTGAAGCCTTTGAGCCACTTTGACAGTCACAAGTGTTAGTTCCTTAATTTAAACAATACACTTATATCATCTTTTGGTCACGCAGACAGCCATTGAAATGAAACAATCACATTTACATTAACGAAAGATTTTTCGTTTCTTTCTAGGTAATGTGTATTTTTTTGCGTAAAGCACAAAAAAAATTGATTCGATACATCTGTGACTCTATCTTTTAAGTCTCTACACGTCACGTTGTATACCTTATTATTTATGCTTCTTATTCTTGTCTCTGCCCTTGTGAGTTCTTACAAGTCTTCATTTTTAATGTCTATGGTGTTCGTAGATCCACAATTAGAATCCTCTCTCTGTCCTAATTTCTTTTTTAATGTCTTGTAACTCCATTTCTATTTATTGTATCACAGTTTCTGTGTTTCTCTAATGATCCTAGCATCTATGTATCTCATTTTTTTAATTACCAAGAAATAGAGACTAAAAAAATGAACCATATAATTCCCGAAAATCTCTGCTTCGCCAAAGATAGCCAAAATTGGCCTTGATAAAAAGTCTGAAGAAAAATGGCTTCCCTACATTGAATCGAATAAGTATAAAATGTATTAATTTCGTCAGAAATGAATTGTTATGGTAAAATCAGTGAAATCGGTAACATTTATTTACTTTTTGGTTAATCTTTACTAAGCAGTAACTACTTACTATTCGATACTTCAATCAGTGAATATTTATTGCGAATCTCTAAACGGTCGCTCATTTGGTTAAGTCTCATTTCGTATACTGTCACGCACACATTCAACAGGAACGCATTGGGTGTGTAGGTTCTCGGGCTTTTTTCTGTCCGCACTGCAAGCCACCTCAATTCACCTCAGTACTATTAATCCACTGTGGAAGGTAGCAAGCAACTTTTTTCGCCATACCCAAGTTGAGCAGCACGCAGATCCACGGGCATCGATAAATTTGTTTTTACACGCCCATGCAGCAGCAAGCCCCTGTATAGATATATACCGTTTGGAGTGAAAAATTGAGTACAAGAGCTCAACGTGTATTCAAACGAGCAAACATGCACATCCACAGTCATTCCACATGCATATTCATCCCTGTTGATGCCTGTATGCGCATACTTACTTTTCGAAAAGCTCTCTCGCGAGCACGAGCGCAATTTATAATTCTTTCGTCCGTAAATTTGCCCGACGAGAGAAGAGACGAGCGCGTCCCTTTGAATACTCGGTACGACACTGTGCGCACGTGGTGCACCAGCATCCGACATGTCGCGCGGGGCAGTAAAACCTGACAGTCGATGCTCAATCTCCCGATCGGTTTTTCCTTCCACACGCCGAGTTGGCGCACGCTGCAGCAGCCCAGTAGCAGCAGGAGAGTACGCATACTTATACGCATTATACGCCGCACTTGAATACGCTATACTGATGCTGCTGCTAATTAAAATGCGCATGCGGAGTCGGAGAGACGACGAGTAGTGTGTGTAACTGCATGGCGACGAGTTTTTCACGCCACCGTCGCTAAGTACTCGTCGATACCTTATCCATGCACGTATATATGCAGAAAGACGCGGAGGGAGAGAGAGAGAGAGCAGCGGTCGGTCGTCTCTGCATTTGCATTAATCGGACAGCAAATTAATTGCGGCTATCGATCCGACCCCGAGGGAGGGTGGGCAGATCCGCGCGACGGACGCCCGCATATCGCCGGCGCCCTGCGAATTATCCCATCTGCAATTCCAATGACCTGCTGCTTGCGTGTATACCTACACCAGCGCGTGCACGTATCCTGTCCTGCTCCCGATGTGGACTTTTAAAAATTCCAACCAGCCCTAATAGGACGCTGCTTGATGACCCGCCTCTCTTCCTCTCGAGAGCTGCATGACGTCACGAGGATGACGCGGAGAGAGTCGTATGCTTTTAATTTGTAATAAGAAACTGACGCGACGAGGAGGGTTGCGATCCATGTACAAGTATAATATTATACACTGTCCCGCGGTCAGGATATTGTTATCTGCAGCTGCGAGCGGACTCTGCGTGCAGTCCTTCTCCGCCGGTCTCTCGTGCTCTCGGTGATGGTATACCGAGTTTTTTACCTTCGCTCCTAATTAGAGCTATTTTCTTTTCCAGTTTTTTTTTCTTTCCATCTTGGAACTGGTTTGTTTACGAATGAAATTTTTTATCAAAGCAACATCCCTTGGTGCTAGTTGTGTGTTTTGTTCGAAATCTAAATACACTTCAAAGGATGATTAATGTAAACATTGAGAACGATAGCTGGACTCTGCGGCGCAGGAAAAAGGGCGTGAGCGAGGGATTAGTAACAAGTTTCTCGGGCCGTAATAACAGGAATCAAAACTGCTTTCCAGCCTTAAACGGACCGTTTCTCCGACTCTCGAGCCCTTGCCTGGTTAGCCGGTCAGAGGGAGGGGGGGGGGGGGGGCGGGAAAAAAAACAGAGCCGGCCCGGGGGGGGGACAAACCCTCTGGCTGGAGTTGCCGGGGCCATTGTCGAGCGCACCGCTTGTACTTTTCTGATGATTGATAGAACGGGATTTTCTGTTACATCGCGATAATTGCCCTCTGCCCGGTCGCGATATCAGAGCCCGCAGGATTAATTAATGGCGCATCCGACGATACATTCCTCGCAAGGGCTAATCGTTGGATGCTACTCGCGCGTGTGGGGTGCGAAAGGCGATAATAGCCGCTGGCGAATACAAAACAGAGAGAGAGAGAGAGAGCGGAGGAAGGGGGTTAGGAGCAGCTCGGCACTGCTATTATCCGGGTGAAAAATGGTTTCCCCAAACAAATTTCCAAAAAAGAGCCGCAACAATTAGCCGCCGCTGCCGAGGGATCGTTCCGCCGATTAAGGGCAAGGGTGGCTGCCTCTCCCTTGATGATCCTGCTGCTGCCCACGAGATGCCCCCCTCGTCGTCCTAGTGCGCAAGGAGCCTCGAATTTTTGCCGAAATCGCTCGACGAGCTAGCTCCCGCTCTTTTTTACGGTTCATACGAATCGCGCTGGGCTCCTCTCTTTCTTCGGGGCTCTATACTTACGGGCGAAAGCGGTCCCTATGTGCAAATCATGCTTTTCGGCCTATACTTAGATCAACGAGTGGCAGTAAATGTCAAGGGCGGCCGTGGCTCATCCGTCGGGCCCTGCTCCTAGATATACATATACCTGAATGTGAGTCTCTACACACCTATTTCAGAGCGTAGGCTTTCGCCTACCGACGCTGTAAATTGCTTGCATAGAAAAATGAATGGCCAAGGTGAGCTTTTTGAATTTTAAATGTTTTTCTAGGCCCATACTATTTCTGCGTTGTCTATATACATACATCACGTGAACATATACATGTATAAACGTTTCGATGCTCATAACTCTATATTAATCATATACTCTTTGCCCCGTTGTTGGAATAATTGGCGGCAAGTCGTAAACACACGGGGTCAACATTGTAATTTGCTTCCGATGTAATCATGATGTTTTTCGTTTGGCACACACAGGCAGTCGTAATTATCGCGTTTATTCCATTACATGGGGGCTCCTTTTAAATATACCTGATGGCACCAATATGACGAATTCATAACAGCACGTGTCGCACGATGGCTCTGTAAAACGAATTTTCGAAAAAAAACTAAAAAAAAACACCCCTTCTGAATCAACCTGGCACACATGTCAGCGAAAAGAGCCCTAAATCTCCCCGCACTGTCGTGCATCCCTATCGTTTTTCACGGCTCGCGGGCGAGCTATCTCTTCGTCGTCATTAATTCCATTGTCTCCGCGGGCGCGCCTTTATAACTTCTCGGCAATTAAGCCGCTCGATTTCTCGCCGCTCGCAGCTTCGCCCGACGGCACGGCGGTCGAGATTTCGGGCCTGCGCCGCGAAAAATGCGCCAGAGACGATAACGGAGCGGTATACCTATTTGCCGGCACGTACGTACCGACACACCTACATAATGAACGCGTTGTACGTACGGACGTCGAGAAGGGAAGGGGAGCCGGCGGAGTTAATGAATCGGAAGAAATAACGGCAATCAGCGAAATATAAATGAGGAATGGCCCCCCCGCATCGGCCTTCCCGTCACGCGCGCATCGACACACACAGACGCACACGAGCGCGTGCGTAGAGGTACGTAAGTATGCGAGATGTGTGCGTTTCGGAAATTCGCCCGTGCGAGGTGAGAAATGAGGTTTGATTATGAGAAAAGCTCTGCGCGTCGCATAATAATGAAGAGGACGCCTATGCTCCCGGGCCGTACGTACTCGGACGGGAGTACCACGGTCTTTTATTTCTCTCTTTCTGCCTGACGAGCTCGCGCTGCGGGTTTGTGCGTTGTTTGGCCAACAAACTCGATTAGCGCGCTACTTTTTCTCCCCCCACCCCCCGCTCTCGAAGAATATCTGAGTGATTGAAGATAGTAATTATTACGGTGGCTGTATAGTTGCTGCGTTGCGAGGAAGAAAAAAAGGAGCAAAAGAAAGGAAAGTTTGTTATTAAACTTTGTATTATTTTAATCAGTGTAATTACTCCCCTGGACCCTTTTTTGTCTCGCGACGTTGCAGGTGGGGTGTTCCTAACGCGAGGCTTCGATTAACGGCTTGCGAGATTATTCGGGGACGTGCGTGATGCTGATTAATTTTCTTTTGGGGTTCAAATCCTCTGGCGGAGAAAAAATTGCAACGGTTGGATTGAGCGATGCGCGGATAATGAGTTACATGGTGATTGTGATGTGTGAGAGGGATTTATAATTCATTAGAATTTTGCACGTCAATGACTGGTGTAGCTCAGGATATAAGTCATGCCTGTCCGCATAACGTAGACAAAGGGCATAAATAAATAATCTGTGATTGTATTCGTGTTTTTTGTCTTCAATAAAACGTAACAAAAATTTAAGGAAACATTCACAGTAATAACAAACAATACTATGCTAATAAGTGGTAGGTAGAGCATGAATTTGATTGAATTTCAATCGTCTAAGCTGATATTTCGACATTCTATGGATGTTCTCCTCGGGGTTAAAGTGTCACAACAGTTCAATATTGTATTAATCTAAGTAAGTACAGTTAAAATGTCGCAACTTTTTTACAACTCTTTAATTGCACTTGGATTGTTACAATAATTATTGGGCCACGTATTGAATTGTGATTGCACATGTATTGTAATGTTGTTCGAAAGAGAACATCATCTGTAGAATGTCGGCATGATAACTGAAATTTAATAAAAGTTATGTTCTACCTCCCACTTATTCGTAGTATTATTTGTTATACAACGAAAAAGGAGAAAGTTTATCCCAGTTGATTTACATACGTATATGTATTCACAGTAATAGTTCTGCATCGAACATACGTGTGCAGTGTGTCTTGATGAAAAAAAAAGGCTGTACAAAAACAAAACGAGTGCGTCGTATACAACGCACTGCCGGGATGAAGATTGACGCGCGCGAAGCTGCTCGTCCCCGTCCGCGTAATTACGCCGCGGTCGCGAGTGGAGGGGGATCCACGGGCCCTCGATCACGATAAATTAGACCCCCCGCCGATATTCCGTTCGAGAGTCAGCGACACCATAGCACGGAGCGCTGGTGGCTGTATTGGTCAAGATCTCGCTTGTTTATGCATATACGCTCGGGCGCAAAGAACACTGCCCGCGCTTTTTTCCACTCGCGCATCGTAGGGAGGGAATCGCGGGAGGCCCGGTCGGAGAAGAAGCCTGCACACGCGCGTGTGGATCACGCATAGTTTTTCAGGTAACGGCCCGGTCACGAAGCCCCGCGGTACCTATCTGCACGCGGTGCATCACTCGCGAGAACCGTACGGCCCTGATAAAACCACTAATAACACATCATCGCGTGGTTTTCAGGATCGCGGAAAACTACCTGATGCTGAATCAAAAACTGTACACATGCTCCGGGGTGGGTGTAGCAGCATCGCCGTCACTCGCCTCCCTGCGTTTTCTCATTGCAGGTAGTGTATACATCAGGCACGGTATAATAATTACCGCGCGGAGCAGCAGCGCCTTGGCGATGCGAGAGTTGTTGCTTTAATCAAAGGATTAAAAATGTTCCGCGGGGTTTTGTAACGCGCCGTCGGGTATTAATTAAGAAATGAAACGAGAAGAAATTTCATTTCTCCGCTCGACCGGGCGACTCTGTGCGTGTGTGTGAGTATGTGTGTGTACAGTATTATACGTACGCACGGCACTGTAAGAGAAAAAGTTATTAATTTTTCCATTCTTATCGCGGGAGAATTACGAGATAAAAATAATAACGCGAGTCGCGCGCTCGGGCGGGGGAGAAATAGGTTGCCGGACGATTAATACCGTAATCCCGCGCTGATAGGGCGATGAATCAATTTTCAATCGAGCCGTGCTGGGTTGTACTACTGCTGAGCTGGGTGATTTTTTTTTTTTTTTTTCTTTTCTGCCGCCTCTTTTTTTCACTCCCGGGAATAACAGGACGGATCGATGGAAAACCTTACACGCATTGGCAAAGAAGTCACGGCGCTCATAGCATATGTAGCAGCTGACAGGTCAAAGGCGAGTCCGCAGTGGGAGGAGTAAGAAGAAAAGAAATGATCGGATCGCTCCTTAACCGGGCGGGCGTCGATTAATAACAGCGCGAGAAGAAAAGCTCGAGCGGGGAGGAGGAAGAAGAAGAAGAAGAAGCTTTTGCTGCTGCTGCTGCCTGGGATTTTCCAGTCACGTAGCGGACGGACTGGCGAGTTAATTTACGAAATAAATAATATCCCGAGGAGAAGACGAAGGCTGTTTCGCACCGGGAGAAGAGAGGAAGAAGAAAAGCGGGGCACGGACGTGTGTGCGAGCGCGGGCCGCGGAGCTTTTGTAAGGGAAGCTGGCGCCGGGCTCATAAGGCTGCTGCCTACGTGTCGAGCGTAATGAGAGCCGGTGATTTTTCCCAGCGACGTGTCCTTCCCCCTCTCCTCTCTCTTTCGTGGACGAAGAGTGCCGAAGAAAAATGAATATCGGTCGTCAGTACGCTCTGGCGATGCTTGTGCCGTTGGGAAAGTCGTATGGGAGGCATATGGCTGTAGCAACACAGTAATGGAGTCTGAATGGATTCGCGTGTGCTCGCAGAGACATAATATTCGGAGATATAGCTGTGATTTTTTTCAGTTTCTCGGAAACCGAGGGCTAATTCTTCGTCGCCGTGGAAAAGCTTCCGATTAATTTTCATGTACTCTGTCCGAAATATGGGTGTCCCCAAATCAACATCACCCTATGTTTGATAACCCTCGAATATTCGCACCGCGTACTTATAGCTCGTCCAATAGGAGAAAAGAACCCGATCCGTCTTGATTGTCGTGTTACGAAACAAAAACGAGACCTGCACTCGGGGTCGGAAAGAAGGAGGAGGTAGATGGTGGCAGGCATATTGCAAAGCACAACAATGAGGGGCGAGATTGAATGCGCCGGGAAAAAAGGGGTGGCCGCCTTCCTCCCCTCGCCCGGCCGCGAGTAACCTAATACCCGCGGCGCATCATTTTGATAGCGGGCAATTTCATTCCAGCCCGGGACTCATGCAGTGCTTTCTGATGAGCGGCCCTCCCCCACCTCCGGTGGCTAGCGAGCTTTCAGAAGCAGCGGCCTCTCTCCGTCTCTCGGCAACCACCCCCGGGCGCCGCCACCCGACCCGCTATCTTTTCATTAAAACGCTTCATCCGTGAAGCGCACCAGCGCAGGGGGGACGGGGCAAGAGGTGGGGGAAGAAAAAGAGGACGACGCCAGGGGAAGGGGGCTCTCCGTCGGGTTTTCCTCCTCCGTTTCATATCTCAAGTCCTCCGCCGCCGACCTGCCCCCCCCCCCCCCCGGCGAGCAGCACCCCCTCCGTCTCCCTCCTCTTCGCTGATTAATGCCCCTGCTAATAACGTCTGCAACTCTCCGGGGAGGGGGAGGTGTGCGCGAGTGCCGGAGAAAAAGCGCCCGGACTTATGCTGAATTAAAAACAAGCTCGCCCCGGCGGAACTCCGTGCGGTACGTGCGGCTCGCGCGCCCGGGCGGACTTGCGCGGTGCGTGCCCGGAGCTGGGAAAGTTAATCAACGATTCGTTAATCGACGCAGGGACTGTAAATGGGGCTTTTCGTCATCGTCGTTGGCCACGTCGTCCGATCTAATTTTCTGGTGTAGACGGGTCGGTGAGTTGATTATTCTTCGAGCTATCTCAGGGTGGTTTGTTTCGGTTCTTTCGCAGCACTTTCTTTGCCAATGACGCGTTTTAACCGTTGCATCCATGCATTCTTGGAAAAGACGAGTCGGCCGTTTTCCATCCATCAAGCTTCGTACGGAGATATTAACACCCTGTTTCTGATGATACTTGGGGTTTTTTCCAATGCTAAAGTGTCTCGCGGCTAAACTTTACGACGACAATCATCGGGGAGAAAAACAGAAGAAAAGTAGGCTCGCACCTCGAAAATCACCGCGAGATAACACACGTGGTTCTGTAAAATATTGGGAGCGACGGAACGATCTCTAACGCCGCCATTACCACAAATCAATGAGCAAAAGAACGACTGTGGCGGTAGGCCCTATATCGTAGAAAATTACGGCGATTCGCGGGAGGACTCGCAAGCGTACGCGACACTGCCTACCAAAGTAGTTGTTGGGACACGCGTGAGGAGAGAGACTCGCGCGTCAACCTCGACTTGGCTGGCATTGATTAACTGCGCGGTCGGTGGGCCGTATACGGCGCGTTTGGTACGTAGGTTATACGTTGCAAGCGTCACGGTGTGCGCGGGTGACATGGCTCGAGCAGCGACAAAGTGCCCGATGGACGGAGAGAATTTTCGAGCGGCTGGGGGCAAAAAGCTGCGGGTGATGGAATCCTGCAGGGTGTGCTTGCGCTCATTTGCGAGAGTTGGGGTGATGGGGAAGAGAAGGATAAATTTGAAAGTTTATTAATCGGCAGTAAAAATTTTTAAACATTTTGGACAAGAAGGTAGATATTACACAAAAAATTTGTTGGTCTCGTATAGTGCAACTTGCTTCATTTGCATACGAAAGGTGATGTAAAGATTGTGTGTTGCCTGAGTATAAGTTACATAGATGTCTAGTCATTCCAATAGAAATGACAGATCTTATATGTATCATAATAAGTATACTTGTTAGTAACGAAACTTAAAAATGATAATTTATGAGGCTCCAATGTTCTACCAACTAACCACTGGACTGTGCCAGGCTGACGTCTGTTCGTCATTTATTCAGTATTCAGGAGAGAGAAATTGATTTTACTTGGTATTTAAATCAAATTTATTTGTTGATTCATGGAGCAATTTCAAGAAACACATACCTTTTATATTCAGGAGAACAATGGAAATACCCACAATACCAAAATGTTAAAATACTTCATAATATATACGATATAGTGTAAAAGAATCACGTATCACCCCAAGACAAACTGTAATCAAACAAAAATTGTACATGTATAATGTCTGCAAAAGGTAGCCTCAATTTAAAGGAGAAAAATTTACTTGTATCCGCAACAATAGCGAAAATCAAGATCATCCAAAAAAAGTTGTTGCAAATAAATCGTTGTAAATCGTCATTTGGTACTTCTTTAAAATGTATGTTTCTGGTCTAAAATGTTTTAAAAGATGAAGTTTGCAAATAATGAATTCCAATTGATACTCTAAATTTAAATTGAAAATATATATTATTTCTGCAGCAAGCTGTTGCTTTTTGCAAAAAAAAATTAAAAATTTTTTCGTAAATCACCGTTCAATCCTTGTGATGGTCAAATAGTTCTTCAAGGTTAACACAACAGCACGGTATTTAGTTGTGTGAATGTTTTTCCAGTTCCTCCAATGTTAAATTGCAGTGTGCATAGTGTGTATAGGTTGGTACACCAATATCAATCTATATTTTGCTCTGCTCATCATTAATATTATGAGATTCTATTAATGAAATATATCATTGTATAATTATTGTACAGGTAATAAATAATACAAAAGTGTGGTTTATATTAACATTTTGATTCTCGCATTCTATCAATGTAGTCTATGCCAGCCTATACCAATTCACAATTTTTAAAATATGGAAAAAAAATTTTTAAATACATGATAGTACAAAAGTAACATTATTTATTGTTTTGTCTTGCGAATTTTTGGGATGAAACAATTTATTATGCAACAATCAAATATATGCTAAAAAATTATTTTTAACTCGTGATTGTGACTATAATTCTAACGACTGGACAATGCCATGTTAAAAGTATCATACAAATTTTTTCTACAAGAACGAGATAAACACGAGGCATTACTAACGTTAATATCATAACGCAATAAATCACCGTTGATAATAAATCATTATTTAATATTGAAATTTTCTGTCTATAGCGATTGGACATCAGTTATAAGAATGTAATTTAGAGATTTTCACGATTTTTGAGACTCAATCATTTATAAAAAGACAATTTACCGTAATAAGCAGCGTAAACAATGATAGCAACTCTTTTCACTAATCATGAAAAACTATGACGATTGAAATTCAAAAACCAAAGCAAACAAGCGACCACAACCGAAAGTATACGATTCTTGCACCTACGTACACACCACACAACGGCACTCTCGCACTCTTTCTAAAGCCTCGTCGTTGAGCCATGTGCGGAGCGCGCCAGTTGTAATTTATTAGGTGGACATTTCAGTAATTAGTCGCTTGTAATGGCCAGCAGAGGTAAGCAGCCAAAGAGACAGCCAGAGCGAGTGGGAGAACCAAGATATTATTGCCGTCTGTATCGCAAGTGTACCTTTGTCCCCCCTTATAATACGCTATTTCTCTTAGTCTCCACTCCTGTCACGCCCTTTCACTACATGATAATGGCAGGTACGCATACTGTTCTTACGCTCGATTATATTTACCGGTTTTTTCCCGCGCCAGCCGTATGTCCAATAGATTTTATAAATTTTAATTATCAAACGTTTTAATTGTGCACTCCGACGTTACGCTGACTTTTTTTTGTTGTTTTATCGTGCCCGAGTTGTCAACAGGTTACTTGATTTTACGCTCGTGTGAACCGAGAGTTGAAATTCGTTACAGTGCTGCTTTGTTAGGATAGAGGTTTTAGTTTAGTCCGTGACGTTTTGGTTTATGTTTATGTTGAGATTGATCGCTACGTTCTTTTAATTGTATTTCAAGATTTAGAAGGATAAAAAAGGAACGACGCAGAATCAGCGCGGAATTCGAGATTTTTCTCACTGCGCACTGCCCGCTAGTCGTCTTACCTGCTTGGGAAAATTAGCTTGTAAATTAATAAGATTGCGCTGGGGCCGAAAAAAAAGTATTTAAAATGGAATTCACTAACAAGTTTGATGACGAAATCGAACGCCAAGTCGGATTTTTTCAGTTTTCAGCTAGCTTAAGGGGAAAAAGGAATAAGCACGAGCTTATGAAATCAAACGGGTGGAGGCAAATCAAGAAAAATCTCAGAGTTCTTACGTCATTGAGAAATCTGAAGATGTTTTAAAGTTTTTTTTTCATTTTGTAATCGACGCCAATGAAAAACTTGTTTCTGCATTACGAATGTGCCCGAAAAAAAATTTCTTTCGTATGCCAATGAACTGCTGAAGCAGGCCAAGAATTATAAGTGACTAATTCCAGCTGATCTTTTTCAATGTCGAACGTTTGTATGTACATTATAAAAAAAAGTTGAACGTTCATCTACGTTATACTAATTACTTCACTCGATTATCATATTTATTTATTGCATATTATAGAATCAAACATATGATTTTTATATGACTTGTCTTGGAGTGATAGTTTATTTGAATTGAAAATCATAAAATATCTTTTGTTGTCAATCTTGATCAACTAAACTATGCCAGAAATTTTTTTAAACATTCAACACATGTGAAACTAGGGTATGTATAATTGTTTCTACGAAAATTTATCAACAATTTTCGTCTTGACAGAAACAGTGGCACGTAAATTGTTACGTGTCAAATATTTAAAACAGTTTCTTACAACACATGCTGTACATGAAACCATTCAAATAATAAAACAAGCTTTTAAAATAAAATTCTAATAAAAATTAAAAAGGTTCTAAGGAATTCGTCCCAGCACGCAGAATCTTCGACAAAATAAAAAAATCTCTTTTCAACGCACTAAAAACGCACGCAAAAGTAAAACATGTGTCGCGTTTTTAATAAATATATGCCATTCCGATTTAAGATTAGCCCAAACTAAACCTTATCATCATAAAAGTAAATACTATCCGTCTACTATTTTTCACAACCTTAATTAAACTTTCTTCAACAAGCGATGAAAAGTAAATTTGAGCCGTTGTATCAAATTTTGCGCGAAAAGCTCGCTGTGCTTTTCACTCGTATCGTGTTCTGAATCATTTCTCTCGTCGACGTGTGAACCTATATCACGATCAACCCTATCGTTCTCCATCATCCACACCATCTCTCTCACACTATATCCACTCTTAGAACAGTAAACTGATAAGTATTGGCTAGAGCAGTACGTGCTCTATTGCTTATAAATGGTAATAAAAAATAGTCAGAAGACAAAAGATCGAAGCCTGTACAAATTTCTATTGTGTAGTAAAACAAAAAAAAAAATCATAAAATCTTTCAGAAAATGTTACATAGAAATGAAGAAGAGCAAAAGAACAAAAAAAATGGGTTTTATTGGAGCCAAGAGTAATCTCTCACCCATTAGTGTGATTTTTATCGATACCCATGCAGCACCTATCCTCGAAGACGCGCAGCTGCAATTATCGCGCTCGTTCACAAGTATACTATAGTTCACGGTTATACGCACCCGCTGAGCCTCGCCTAGCGCCGAGTCGAATAATTCACCTCGGCTCTTCCGCTATTTCCTGACGCTTTCCTCCCGTCCCTACACGGCATAAAGCGCCTCTAAACAGATGGTAAATTCAATTTTTGACCAGATATACGCCGCTTCGCCTGATGGACGTATATAACGTATACCCATTCGCTCTTCCGCGCTACTTCAGCAGCAAGAGCATCGGGCCATCACCTGCATACTGCACCAGGAGAATATTACCGTAGAGCCCGGCAAGAGGGGGCGGAAGGAGGAGTGACGCGATCTCTATTAACCTCGACGTGCATATCGGCGAGTTCAATTTCCCCCTTCCCCGAGGTGCGCATGTGTTTATGCCCGGGTATGAATGGATAGGTATTTGGCGAGGCTGCTCGCGCGCATACACGTAATCCATTCGATCCTCGTTACTTGATAGCCCGGTGGATTATGCGCTGTACCCATTATATAGGTGCGGGTAAGAGCTGTCCGCTCGTACAAGTAGTTGGTGATCACGTTAACGCGCGCCGTCGGTTTCGCCTTTTTTTCGGGTGGGAGGGGCTGCCAGGTATCGTACGTTTAATTTTGCTCGAGCGCCCTGCCTCGCGCGTGACGTGGTATGCAGATGAGTTCTCGGGATTTTTCCGACATTTGGAAGGCGCGCTGTTTCGGGAAGTGATGTGGGATATCTAATCTGCGGGAGGGTGGGTTTTTTCGTATAGCGAGGTTTAATTGCGTATGAGGGCCGCTGGAGTTCTATTACCTACTCGAGTACGTTATACACTCCTATTATCGTTTCTGCTCCGTTCATTTGATTGTGTTAGCTGCTTGTATGATTGTTTGCCGATTGCGAAACTCTTACTGTACGTCGAATGCCTGAGGATAATAAAACATGAATGAAGTGAATAATGCATTCGACCGTTCTCGCGGGGTAAACAATGAAATAAATATTTTTAGCTCGTTATTTAAAAAAAAACGTAGGTACGATACTGTATTAAATAATTTACTATTTCTTGCACAGTTTCAGAAGCATAAACATTCATTATCTCTGAACCCCGATCCGGAGCTCGACTATTTCTTTTATTGCACGCACTGCGCGGGTATACCGTCGATTGATTTGACGCTTGTGCAATTATATGAGACTCGAAACTTTTTCTGTTTTTCCCATCGATCGGACGAAAAAAGGCGTTCTATGCTGCCACTCCGCGGGTGAAACGGTAAATTTCTCATAAGCCGAGCCGTAAGTGCAGGTTAAAAGCAAGAGCCAGCCCCGTTGAGGAGATATTACGTATCATCTCGTGCGCTTTGGAGAAAATGAAATATAAAAAAAAAAAAAAAAAAAAAAAAAAAAAATGAAAAGAGGAGCGTTAATTAAAGGGAGTGAGGGAGCGCGTCTCTTTTTCCTAGCGGAATCCAATCAACGTTTCGAGATCGTCCGACGCTACGGGGCTAGTGGATCTTCCATGTATTTCTGAGCACCTTGTAATTTCGTATTCAAAAATGATTCATTTTTATACACTATCATTTAACTCTCAATGTTGCGTATTTTCTAGTTCATCCAAAAGTTTTGTATCCGTAAAAATTTGTATGCACAAAAATGTTTGGAAGCAAAAATGAAAATGAAATAGAAATTTTCTGGAAAGCAAACTAATAACAAAATTTCATCAACAAAACAATTTTTAATCTTGTGATGATAGTTTCAAAAACTTGTAATCAATACTATAGAAGTACACTGTTTTCGAAAATATTTAGTTACTAAACATTATAATTTTCCATAAGAATTAATATTTTTATTTTCTAGCACTTTTGTAAAGCAGTTGTATTTCAAAACTATTCTTATTTGAAGCTCTTTAATTAAATGATTATTGTACATAATCAGAATGTTTTAACGCGCAAGAAAATATTCAACGATCTAATATATTACTGAATATATATATTTATGTGTATATTATATCATAAAATAACTGAATATGAAGACATTACTGTTCTATGACCTATTAATTTATTACTACATTATACGAGCATTATACACGTAAACGTTATTAAAAACTACTCTATTTAAGTTTCAAGTGTAAGATAAGTCTACTCACGAAACATAATATTCTTGTTTCTTATTCTGTTGTTGATCGCTTACTGCTCAGTATAATACGTGTTTACTCGACGAATGACTAGACCACACTGTGACTAACTGCGAGCTTAGTCATCAGGAGACTGAGTCAGCTAAGTCACCAGACTGGCTGATCTGCGCGCTCTATACTGCGCAATGAGCTGCGCGGCTTACCAGATGTTTTGTTCACAGTGGGATCTAGTCATTCGTCGCGTGAACACGTATTACACTGATCAGTGAGCAATCGACAACAATGTAAGAAATAAGGAGATTATGTTTCGTGAGTAGACTCATCTTACACTTAAAACTTGAATCGAGTAATTTTTTATAACATATACGTACATAATGTAATTATACAATATGATAAGTAACACAAGTACCTTAATAATAATGTATACATAGTAAAGTCAGTAAATTGACTACATAATTTATACATGAGTCAAAAACGGGATATTTTTGTGTGTGAAATAGGATTTTCAAAATTTAGTGTTTAGAATATTTCTATTATTTTTTCTACGTTATGTGACGTCAAAACTATCGGAAAAATTTGGACCCGGCTCTAATGTCATTTTTAGAAGACACATGTTGATTTAAATAATGCATACCAAAATCCGTCGTACACTATAATCCCTTTTTCGATAATTTAAAACACCTTCCAGATTAGGAGCATTACGGTAATGACCGCTTATTTTAGCCAGCAGAACTCTCTATATGCATGATAACACTAGCTGCATTCGAATTTCTAGTTGATAAAAATTGGTCGATATGCTTGTTCGCTCTACTACACAAAATGGTCCGATCCAAATGTCAAAGAATGGACCACTTGGCCCAACTACATCATTTTTCTCGCGCAATTCAAGTGTCAAAACTAGGCTTTACAATTGAAACGCCTTGTACACTGCTTAAAAAAAATTTTGATTTAAAATAATAAAATGCGTTGTTTATAAACATAGGCCTCATGAAATATCGCAGTTTTTGTGAAATGAGCCACGCTTGTTATTAGAAACTACTCTGTTCAAGATTCGAGTGTTGGCAATGACGTAACATTAGTTGTCAATTATTCGTCAATGTTTATAAATTTATACATGGACATGAGATAGAAGCGGCGCCCGGGAAATCGTACTCTGCCCTAAATGAATAATAAACAAAATTGAAAGTCTAATACAATAAAAGTAAAAATTACAAAATTAATTAAGTTATTCCATGTGTTACGTAGATCAGTCCTTTGCGTAACATTTTCGCACACATAAACTCGAACCGTCAAAATTTTCGCCCCTCGCAGTGAATCATTTACTACACGCTCCCACACAGCGAGTCGGAATTTCCAAACTTTTGAAATAAACTGGACCTGACGTTACCTCGAGCTGATTTGGCGTCGAAACCTTCTCTGTACCCGGAATTTGGTTTCGACCGCGCGCGAACATTTTAAACAATATTATTTTGCAAGCCAGCTGACAAACTTTGACTGCACGCTAGGATCAAGACACTAATGTTTTTATCAGAAAAATTAGGGGCACTGTCACTCTAGCGGTTCAGAAATTATTTATACTTACTCAGATTATTAGTGTTAACATTGTTATTAATTATTATTATTTCAATCAATGCTATTATTCCGCTGTAGTTGAAGCTTCACTGATATGTTTGCTTTCTGCAAAATTATCATTATTACAAATACTATTAGTATCAAGACTATGTAGAGGTTACTATCATTGCGTTGCCGGCGATCATAGTTACTATTATTACTTTGCGCTATTATTATAATTACTACTACCGTAACTATTATAACAGTTTTATTATTAGAATTTCACCAATATAATTAGTATCATTGATCCTTGCAACTACAAATGACACATATTTTAATTATTAGCATATGATATAACCATAATTATCATTGTAATTATTATTATTTTTACGATCACCTTTATCTACTAACATTATCATTAGCATACTGTTACTACTAACAGCGTTTAGCATTAAGTTTATACCATAATTTTATTATCATGATAATCAATTTATTATTTCAAGTAATGTTGTTACCTTACGTCAAACTTATTACATTTACCATTCATATTCACTATTAATCTACTATCACTATTATTAGCACATAATATTACTATTACTACTAACTGCGTTTAGCATCAAGCTATTATTGTAACCATTATTATTACACTTATTACTGTCATTAACTTTTACCATGTCGCGCGTGTAAGTTAGCACACCTCTAAAATTAGGAGAAAACTCTTTCCCTCTCCCTGACGCAAGGTGAACCGCACGTGAAAATTTTGGCGAGCGCATGTCTCGCGCTGGCCCGACGCCGGTCAACGTGAATTTTTCCTTGGCAATTTCCTTGGGTCGTCTGGTGCTAGAGAGATCGTGGATTGATGGGGATAAAAGCGCCCATGTGAAGGTAGTTCATTCCCAAATCTCATCACGACGTGGTCGTACGTCCCACATAGTGTGACCAGATCTCGTATCAGCAGGACCATCCCTCTGCTCGAGAGCGCTCCACCCAACGCCTCACTCTTGTATATCTCGCCAGTACGTGTAAAGTAAAAGTAAAATGAAGTAAGTCAAATCAAATTTTCTCTTTCAATTTTTGATGAACAAAGGCTAGTTTTCTTCTTCAGTGAAATACCTACAAATTCACCATCTCCGATTTGCTAAAAAAGTCGTATTTTTTGTTAAAAACTCATTTGTTTACGAAAATCCAAAAAAATATTATAAACAAATGTATTTTTGATCATACATTAGACTTTTTTTAACAAATCAGAGATGGTGACTTTGTAGGTATTTCACTGAAGAAGAAAACTAGTCTTTGTTCATGAAAGTCGGATTATTATTGAAAATTTTCAGATACAAAAACTGATATTTTTTTTATTTACGCGATAGCTCCATCAATAAATTAGGAAAAAATTTGATAAAAATCTAAGATGTACTTTGTATTACACATTTATATGAAAATGATTGAATTCTTTTTATTAAAGGATATAACTTTTCTTATGTACACCTATATATTGGGAAACAACTATCTTAATTACTTCGCAAAGAAATTATTCATTATTTTCTATTAAAATTTGTTCATTTTATTTCTATTTTTCTATTTTTCACAAATTTTCTAATGTATCTTCACAAAGATTCTCGATTACCTTGAGCGTCAAGACGCACGTATTTTTATTGGATCATATTTTCATCGAAGCATCGTTCCAAATAATTTCCGATATTTACTGAAAAATCAAAACAGTAATTGGCCCGCTCCGTAAATCATAACTCAGAGTTCGATTGCAGTATCCATCAATATCAAAAGAACAGCAGCACCGGCGCGTCATGTATTATCCTTCAAGTGTTTCATTATACGTCAGCTACAGCACGCATCGACAATAGAAAGAGACAGCAAAAAAACAAGCTCTGCTATTGAGCACGTGTAGTAGGTCCACATGTATGCATACACGCACCCCATGCACTAAATCTCAGTCGGCGCATTTATGAAGGTCGTAAAACCCTTCTTCATAATGTCTCATTCTTGTCTCTTCTCCCCCGCTTCCCGACCCTTCCAGAAAAAGAAGCAAATATTTTCGCAAACAATGTAACGCTGCCTATCTGGTCTCCCACGTACGTTTCGACACAATGCATATGTATGTACACCTGTACAATAGTTGGTCCCTTAAATCACCATAGTCTTCTAATCAAACTACTTGTCCCTTATATACTTTCAAGCACGAACCAAATTTGTATGACAACAAGGCAAATTTTTTCTCATCCTCAGATTAAAATCAGATAAATAGGGTTCTTGCGTAAAATTTTTTTTTCAAATCAATTGGGTACATTAGGTAGGCTATCAAAAATATTTGACACGTATTTTTTCTTTTTTTATATAAATGAAAACTGACAAAGATATACCGTATGAAAGTTACGCGTGACGTCATACCTGTAGTCGATGAAAAAAGAAAAAATATGTGTCCAATATTTTTTGATAACCTACCTGACGGACCAAATGGAATTTTTCATGCAAGGACCCTATTATATTATTTTTATAGGCATGTACAAAAAGCAAAATCTTGCACGCGTGAAAAACACTTGAAACCTCGCTCGAAACTAACGCACCAGCGATAGGCCGCGTAATCGGTAATAATCGTCTATTTCGTTTTCCCATAGGCAAAAGCACTGTAGCATCAGCAGGCACTGTGGGCTCGATATTAATTAAAGGCAATGGAACGGGGCCGAAGGTCGCCGCCTTTGGTAGATTAACAAACGGACAGGACGAGCAGCAGCGGAGGGAAGCGCGATATCGATGCGGCACTCAAACAGATACGCACACCACACGCACGCGCACGTATACCTGAATACATCCTGGCGATCGTGCGCTCATTAACGCAAATTCACCTGCAGCGTGCGTGCTCCGCGCGCGATCATCGATATTGCGCACGCAACTTGGTATGTAATGCGGTGTGTATCCACCTAAAAGAAAAAAAGAAGGGGAACGGCAGAATAATCGAAAAGATGGTCGATCTGCGGTAGTGCATCGCGCAAGTGAGAGAAGGAGATAAGGGGGGTCTTGATCGAGCTTGTGCAGTACATGTATACACCTATGTACATTCTTATGAACTTTTCGCGAGGAAGTGCGAGAATTTGCACGTTATTTGCGTACATATATATACATGCACACCATGCATGATATCAGCTCGGAGTCATCTTACGTCCGTATGCATGGGCGGTACGTATAACGAGCCGCTCCGACGGTTGGTGCTCATCACGCATACACATATACATATATACGTGCCGACTTGCGACGTTTATGTTCGTTATTGTTGTAAGCGCAGAAGAACACGGACTGTGAGGAAATGAAGGAAGGAAGGAAAGAGGAGGAGAAGAAAAAAAGATATTGTCGTCTCAGCTCAGCCCTTTCGTGTCACCGAGTGCGGCGCGATGACGATGACGATGACGGATAAGAGCGAAAACTGCTCTGGGAACGCCTAGCTGATGTTGTTCATGTTGATGATGGACGCATGGACTTAATTCCTTCTTTTCTGTCTTTTTGATGTGCCGTGCTTCCCTTATCGAGAGGTGAGTCTCGAGCACAGTTTCTTCGGGATGTTACGGGGGAAGGTTTGTCAGGTTCAAGGCGAGTTTTCGAATTGAGCGATTAGCTATAATTGTGTCGGAAGAGAATAATATAACAGATGTGTATTGGCTCGTGTATTGGACAATGATAATATTCTGATGCCGTAAAATTATAATGTATAATGCGTACGGCTATAACTTTATGTAGGTTAATAGCGTCGATCGTAAAGCTTGATCACATATTTATATCTGATGACCATTCGACCTTTCCGTACGTCGCGTTACGTTTTGATATTCAATTTCGTGTCCCGCAGCAGAGATGGTCGAGATAGCGGAGATTAAAGTGTATTTGGGTGCGTTTTTCTCAAACTCGAGGATGATACCGAAGAGAGCCAGTAGTGTCTCAAGTTATCGATCAACTTTGGATAGATGATTGTGTGTGCATGTATCGGGTGCACGTGTAACAAGCTTAAGCGATAAAAATTATCGGAATATCCGAGAGTCGTGTATTTGTCCTGGAGTCAAAATCAAATGCGTCTTGGTCAAGTTGTTTGAAAATTAATATCTGTGTTAGAAAAATAGCATACCGCCGATTTATAAAATAACCCGTAAAATATCCAACGGTTAACGCGATTTTTCAAACTTCCGTAGGGAAGGATGAAAAAAATTTCCGCGAGAATCACCAATGTTCACGAAAACGTTGAAAAATATGCAACGATAGCGCAGCGAGCGGTGGCCCCGAGCGCGGCATAATTGAATAAAACTTTCTATACTTTCAGCCCCGCGTGCGCCGCGTGTATAATATGCACACTGTGCACTAATAATACTTTTCCGGAGCTGCTGCCCGCGAGCCTCGGCTCACGTGATGCATGCAAAATTACGGCGTACACCAGCACGATATTGCGCGTAGTGTGTACAGTATAATACGCAAATTCAGACTGGCGGCGTCGGAAAAAAAACAAACTATAATTAAACGTAGGAAAAGAAAGGGAAAGACCGACGCTGCAGTTTTGCTCGCATGTATATATAAGTATACACGCGTGCGCGCATGAAAGTACGATTACGCGTATGTGTAGCGATGGCTATCTCGTGTGTGCAATGTGTGCATCGACAAACGCTCCGACTCTCCTCTCTTTCGATGTGCACGCCGCGTCGTCGTAACAGCCGTGCGGGGAACAGGTGTGCGCGAGAGCGAAACAAATGCCCGGGCGTGCAGTAGGTATACGAAAATTAGCGCTCGTTTGCCAAACCTCTGTTGATTTTACCGGTGGGTATGAGAGGTATAACGTGTGCTTTTGGTGGCTGTGAGTTATTTGGAAGTCGGGATTTCGTACTGTGCTCTTTCGGATCGCAGGGTTGTTGAGGAAACGTTGAAAAATGACGATCGAATTTTCAGATTGCTACAGCGCTATAATGGCCTCTCGTTGGCCGCGAGATTGTATCGCGATGTACCTTATTCTTATTAGTTGTTCACACACCCGAGCTGCGTGAAACGTGTGATTACTGGTTAATATTACTTAATACTAGGGCTGTTGACGTGAAAAATCTGAGCGGTAGAAATTAATAACAAAAATATGAAATTTCAGCTGCGCGTGACAAAACACAGCAGCTGGACGTGATCCATCATTAAAACGCTAAGATGATCTTGCACAATTAAAATACTAACTTATTTATAATTTGAGAGTATGATAGTGAAATTTTAGAATCGGAAGGATAAAAAAAGTAGTACAATGTGCATACATTATAATTATGAAAGTCGAAGGTGCGAATTCACGAGACAGTCTATCTTGCTCGCTATCTTGATTGAGAAGGTGTTTCCCTCCTCTTTTGCCAGTACGTATATGAGGAATTTTCCATTCATTTTTCACTTTTCAGGGTACCAAAAAGTGCCAAATTTAAATATCAAGCCACACCTCTTAAATACTTTTTTTTTGTTATTGTTGGTCTCCTAAATAATAAAATAAATTTCAATAACACGCGATTTAGGTCTTTGCATATTTTTTTATTGCAAAATATCTTTTCCACTATTTTCGAGGTCGCTATTGTTAATGGTGCCGTTTACATTTTGCTAATATCCCGTTTTTTAATATATTTTTTCTTATAATAGAATTGAGTGATCATTTTTGTAGGAATTCAATTTTTCGACATAATTTGTATACAAACATTATTTTTACAAGTTGAACTTGCAGCAAAAACCATATCAAATGCTTAACCAAATACTCGAAATTTCCTTCTAGGATCCCATTCACGCACTTTACTATTGGGAAATAATATAAAGTATTCGAGAAATGCAAAAATCCAGAAAAAAAGAGGAAAATTGGTGTTTTTTTATTTTATTTTGCAAATATATGGTAAAAAACGAGATATTATCAAAATGTAAACTGCACCATTAAAAAAAGCGGCCTCAAAAATGGTGGAAAATATATTTTGCCTATTTTTTGTTCGGACATTTTCACGTTAATTAGTCCGGAAGATGAAAATACGTTCGGTTTTAGCGAAAATCGATATTATTTTACTTTTAGCGCTAAAAAAAAATGTGCAAAGACCCGAATCGCATGTTCTTGGAATTTTTTTGATTATTTAGGTTACCAGCAATGAAAAAAAAATTATTTAAGAGGTGTGGCTTGAAATATAAATTTGGCACTGTTTGGTACCCTGAAAAGTGAAAAATGAAAGGAGAATAATTCCTAATATGCACGAATAGTATACGGACGTACAAAAGTAGGGGAAGAAAGTAAGAAGAGACAATTCACATACGGCATTCGTCATCGCACATACGATAATACTTATATAAACATGCACTCGTGACTTGAGCGTCGATAAGTCTTACACTTACGCAAGCCGAGCATCACGGACTATTGCGTCTATAATAGCTCTTGAAACCGTGACGGCCTCCCACAATGCAAATACAATATTATCAGAATCTCCGTTCCCCCAACTTCCCCCGTCTCAAGAGCCAACATTGCATCACGTTGCCGATAGAGCGCAATCGCGTTATTCAAATAAGCCCATCACCCGAAAAATCGCCGGCTCCATCGATCCTCCGAACACCCGCGCGCTGTGGCGTTGCGCAACGCGTGCACGTGTGTACTTACTCTTCGAAAGTTCTTTCCACAAGTTCGACGACAGATGCGCAGCACTCGCCCAGCTTTTCGTCTTCGCAGCCCGAGTCCTCCCTCGCTGCTCCTCTTTCGCGGAGGCATATAGCTACGCTAATATAATAGGAACACTATGGTGCTCACCATCGAGGGAGCCGATCGCTCGGGGCACGCGCGCGCGCGCGCGCCTCTGTCGAAGCGAGGAGCGAGCGCGATGAATATCTACGGGGTATGCAAAGTATTCCGTGTTCGCCATAACAAGCACCTCATTGACCCATTGGCTCTGCTCGGCTCGTACACATACCTTGTATATAGAGTTTGTAAGCGCGAGAGGGGCTTTTATTGTTGTGCCCCACTGCTGCTGTTGGTTGCCCAGCGAAGCGTAGAACCAGTTTGCCGGCTGGGTGGCACACCGGAATCTCCCCCTTCCCACCATCCTCTCCGTACTATTATGGCGAACTGCAAAAGCGCAGCGCATGAATGTACTTATCGAACTGCTCACTTTCCGTCTTCCTCTGTAAATATATACGCATCCATGGCACCTTCCGACCTGCTTGTATCTATTGTATATATACTATGTCCACAATACGTTTCACCGATTTCGGAGCTAAAATCGCAGAACGGATTGCGAATCGCGAAAGAATGGCCCGCAATTGATACGAAATAATTGTACCGCGCGATAAGCGCAAGGCGTGGTGCGTGCACACTCTGCACATACAATACGGATGACGCGCTTATTTGCAATCGCGAGCGATCGAGCGAACAGTACACTTATATATATATAATACACATTATGCAATTCAGTGGCGATTATCTGCTCCCGAAATTCCAATCGTTCGTTGTTGCAATGGGCTTTTCCGAGCGGATTCGGCTGGTGTGCCTCGTATCCGTGCCGTGATTGGATTGTATATATATAATCCGAGGAGAGAGGAGAGGAAAACGGAACGGCAGCGGAAACGAGGTGCGGGAGGTAAGATACAGGGAGTACAAGGGAAAAAGCCCAGAATTTCGCACGTTATCCCCTCGCTAAGTTCAATACGTGCATCGAGGCCCAAAGTCTCTTGAAGGACTTCACCCCCCTGCCCCCCCTGAATCCTCCTTTTCTCCCAGCTCTTGTACACGATATTGTCAGCTTGTGTGTGGGAGGAGGTGTCGGCCACCGCTGTTTAGTACCGCGCAGTATGCAGGTATCAGCGGGGGGGACTCGCGCCCGGTGTGAGCGTCGAAGGAAGGAAGGAAGGAAGATCAGAAATCGCGCTTACGTAGGCAATATTGCCTGCACTCCTCTTCTTTTATTCCACCTCTTTTGCTTCTTTATCCTCCTCCTCCGGGACTCGCGCGAATTCTCTCGCGAATATTCTGCCCCCTGTCCCCCCCCCCCCTTCGGCTGTGGCTTACTTGCATTCGCAGATTTTAAAAGCCCAGCGACTAACATGCTGCCTCTGCCCGCTCGCGGAGGTACTACACCTACATACGCCGATAAGATCCAGCGTGGCCCGCGAGCGCGAGGGAGAGAGTAGATCCTCTCTTTCTCTCACTTTTTCCCCTCGGCGGCGGTCGAGGAGCAGGGGGAGGAGGAGGAAGGGTAAGGTGAGTCGGTCTATCGCTGCGGGTGTAATTGGCCAAAGGAGGCAGGCAGATCCTATCGGGCCCCGCTGGATCGAGATCCTCGCACCCGCGGCCCGAGTAGACAGACCTGCGCGCGCGGCTGGCTACCGTTGCTGCTGAATGTGTGCGTGTGTGTATATAATATATATCCCTACGGGCCGCACCCCACGAGCTTCGTAAGTTGTTGCACGCGGAGGCTCGAGCCATGCAGCGCGCGAGGGAAATTCAAAACTGAAAGAGAGGTACTCCACTCGCGAAATGAGGGACTGCATCGGTAAGCGTGTCTATAATATGTGACTCTCTCTCTGTGTGTGGGTGTGTGTGTGTGTGTGGAGGTGCAGCTTCGGCGCGCGATGCCTTTGTCGAGATTTCCGTAATGAGCGAGGCGTGTATATATTGCTGCTGCTGCCAATTTTAAACAGCACGTTTACTGCCCCATTGTTTTGCTGCTTCTATGCATGTATATGAGCGTTTTCGCGAGTGTGCGTATACGCGCTGGGGGAATATATATTGAGATCGTGGACGGGCGTATCTATTCAAATGGGCTTTCTAGGCCGAGCGAGGTTCTTTTTGTGCGCAGCTGCTGAAAGCGCGAGAGCCCTATTTCGCGCATTTATGGCGCATGACAATGAGATATGCGCCGCTATCGCCTCTCCAGATTGTGTACGCGCGTGCGTGCGTTAGGCTAGTTTTAACGAGATGCTGATCTGATAGGCGCTCGGATTGTGCGAGTTTGAATGATTGCATTATTTAGAGTGAAGAGCGGGGCGGGAGGGGAGGGTGAGCGTTTTGGCTTTTGTTCCGGAGTACGCGCGTGAATAGTAAAGTGCGAGGCTTTATGTGAAACAACGCGGAGGTGGAGAAATGTTGTGAGTGTTGGAAAATTGTTCCTACAGCTCGCTATCTTATCTCGGCGCGTTAACGCTCATTAGCTTGCTTAAAGTAAGTAAGGCCGGATCTGACAGTAAATTGTACGTTTTCGGATTTTTATTTTCTTCCTTCGTCTCTACATTCAAGTTTTTTTAGTCATTAGCGGGGAGGAGTCTGAATTCGGACAAAAATCAAAATTGCAAAATCTTATAGTCTCAGTGGGCGTGAAAAAGTGTATGTGGGAACAAGCCGACTTTGCTTGTTTTAGAGAATCGGGAGAAATAAAAGCCCTCTACCAGCGCGATATGGAGCTAAACGACGTCAATCATTGTTATTCGCCCGCGGAATTCGTGCACCTCTCGGCAATCAACAATGTGGGTAATTGAAACAGCTGATTCAGAGTTAGGTCGAAGGAGTAACCGATTTACACAATGTTTTTCTCTCAAATTCTGCAGTGTAAGTACAAATACTGCATTTGTTAGAACAATGAAAACAAACTCTTGTTTCTCTCGAATGATTCAAAGTTTCAAAAAATTAGCAGCTGGTACCGCAAGCTGGGGTTCTTCTCTAACACTAAAATAAAAGTAGCAATTAACTCTAACGATAAAATAACGATTTTACAATAATGTATGTGACACAAACAATCACTCATCACTCCTTATTACTGTTTTTTGTTTATTTAGGAAGTAACTTATGTTGAAAATTTTTAATAGTTATTTAAGGAAAAATTAAAACTCGTACAATTGTGCTACGATACCTAATTAGTAATAATTCTATAGTATAAATTAGTTTAAAAAAAAATCATGTATACAATTAAACTTACCAAAATATAGAACTGTTTGAAATTCTGTGAGCAGTTCTGAGGTGTATTCTCTAACTAAACTTATAAATAAAAAAAAAGGATATAAAATATGATATATATCAGCAGTACATGCTTTAAAAAATAGTCAAATGAATTGATTAGAAAAATTTATTCATGATTAAAAATATCATCAATTTTTTTTTTGTGATTTAAATATTTGACTCATTTAGTTTTGCCAGTTTTTTTAAGTCTCGCATGTTTAGATGAGATAATATAATCCTTATAATATCTTCGGGAAAGATTTCTCGAAAAACTTCAAATAAATAATCTTGCACACTATCCATTGCCGTTCTCTTTTCGATTGCTAGATCAATGTGAGTTTTTATCATGCACTCATGAAACTCAAGTTCTCCTTTATCTTCAAGCGAGGAAAGTAAATTCACACAAGAGTCAAGGTAGTCTTCAGTACTCAACAATTTGACTAGTAAATCCAATCGCATTGTAATTATGTCGTAAATTGATTTATCACCGCTTACTTTAAGTTTCTTTAGTTCATCGAGCTTTTCATTACAAACTGAAAGAATACGTGACAACCGATCATCTAATTTGAAAAGCCCTTTGAAGGGAATTAAGTATGTGCTCAAGTCGTTTGAGCGTAAGTACATTGCAAAGTAAAACGTAAGCAGGTGAATAAATTTACTTTCACTCGACATTTCATGAAGGAATCTGCCATAAAACGTCTTCATTACATTGTATATCATACTATCTTTAAATTCGCATAATAAACATATTGCTATTTCATCTACAGAATCAAATTGTTCAAAAGGTTCTAGTAATGGATAGCGCCTATAGGTAAAAAATATTGCATCATTAATTTTGATAATGTATAATTAAAATTTTCGGATTTCATCACTTGAGACACTAACCTATCTGTTCGGAAACCAGCTTCTAATAACATCTTGAGAATATTATAAGAGCCTTTTTTTACAGCTGCAATAAGTGCTGTATTGACGTCTTCACAGTGGTAGTTTTTGTATCCTAAAGCAATGTAATCAAGGTTGAGCAGGCGATCGACTAACTGCTCATAATCAAAGATAATGGCAGTGATAAGTTCATGAAGCTTTACTTCATCCTTATTGTAGCCATTAATCATGCAAGGTACTTTTTTGACTGCTGCAGAAGATTCAAGTGGCATTTTTGGAGATACTCCTGCGGTTTTGGTCAGCATCAATATTATCAAGTTTGGGTCGTACGTGTTGATGCATTTTTTCATAGCTAAATAAAATGGTGTTTCGTCAAGAAAGTTGTGTGCCCGCAAATCTGCCCCTGTCAAAAAAAAACCTATATTTTATTTATCAATTAAAATGAATGCACGATAAAACTCAACAGTTATTGAATATTGTATTACATTTAAAATAAAAATAAACGAATTTCCGAGTATTTCTGTAAATGTTAAGTAAAAAAGCTCACTATGGTTAACTCTCATGCATTAAAGCAGTCTTAGTAAAAGTTGATTATTAACTATTCATCCTACTGATATTTC
This sequence comes from Copidosoma aretas, assembly GCA_030522625.1. NCBI lineage: Eukaryota > Metazoa > Arthropoda > Insecta > Hymenoptera > Encyrtidae > Copidosoma > Copidosoma aretas. The sequence goes on from JAPYYV010001691.1 coordinate 48,609, forward strand.
GTTTATTATGATTTACCGTAATCAATGAGCAGTCTAGCAATTTCACCGTGCCGATTATCCCAAAGATCCTTTCGTGTTTCGAACAGCACATGCAACGGTGTATTGCCAAATACATTTTTTGCATTAACATTAGCCCTTCTTTTAAGTATAAATCGAGTCGCTGCAACGCTTTCGTTACGAATAGCCAAATGCAGGGGTGAGTCACCTGTACTATCATCAATACTGATGCCGTGCTTGGACAGCAATTCGATAAGGAGGCATTCTTCTTCTTCCATATGATGCTGTTTGCAGACTATGTAGTACAGTAAAGCTTGGGGTGAATAGTATCCGTGAGAATCCATTTGACGGGCATAGTTTAGTAGAAATGTCATAAATCTCAACTGGAATGATTCTATAAACTTTACTGTTACTCCAGTACATGCAACTACCAAGCTTTTGTAGATATTTTTACTTTTTGCTCTATAAAAAAATGAGATTAAGGCAATAAAATATTCGTGTCGGATCAGAGAATTCTTCTTTAAAAATATTACCCGTATGCCATGAGCATCTCTACAGTGTGAAAATAATACATTTTGATAGCTGTATCTAGAGGGTACTTGTTGTGAGCACCAACAATATTGGGATCTGCCTTGTGATCCAACAGCAGCTTCGAGAATTCAGGACGACCTTTTTTTATTGCGATTTCCAGTAGTGTGCTGTTAGTCCAGTTCCTACCATTGGGATCGGCTTTGTTTTTAAGAAGGAACTCCATCCCGTTAATCTGTTGATTTCAAAAGGTAATTGTTTTGGATATTTTTAATTCATTACAAAAACTATACCTGTCGAAGGAGCAGTGCTGATAGTAGTGCCGTACAGTTTGGTGCACCGAAATTGATAAGCATTTGCATGATCGGTATCCTGTCGTCAGCTTGTCTAGGAAAATCTTCATCGACATGATCGTAGATTAGTTCAAGTGGTGTATTAAAAGAAAGATTGTAGTCATTAACGCAAGATGGATCTCTAAGTGATGAATTAAATAAATTTCGTTTTTATACTAAACGAAAAAATTACAACAAATTTTAATCAATCCTAATAACAAAATTTTTTACCTGAGAATAATTTGATAAATTTGATTGAAGTTGCATTTGCTAACTGCTACGTGAAGGATTCCGTTTCTTTGATTTTCCATCATTACTTGTACTTTTCACTTTTCCAAAAAAAAATTAGATTCCAACGGATAAAAATTTTAAGACCAATATTCTTCTATTGTGTTGATTCGTGTTCTGGACGGTTCTGGATGAAGCTCCAGATTGAAGAAAAACACTGCTCCCAGATAAATTAATTGTCGATTAAAAATTAAAAAAAATTAGTTATGTAACTGTAAATATTGATTATTATGAAAGAACTTCATTTAAGGACAAAGACAAATCATTCACAAATGTTATATAATGTATTATTATGATAGTAAAGCACAAAACAAACATTATCACTGAAGGTTATGAAACACTATTGACCCAATATGGCTGGAAGGTTTAAGAAAAATAGTTTTCCACCAGAGTAAATATAATAATGGTTTTGGTAATGCGGATATTGTCATTGCTTTTGTGGAAGAACCCATGACTTATATTGTACACCTTGCTAAAAACTTTACATCCGCGTGTTTGTAAAAAGGAGCTGTTACAAATACGTTGAGAAAAAATAAGCTATTTCAATTTTGTTGGGAAATATAAAAAACTAGGCATTATTGACTGTAACATTTGTTGGTTCGGAAGCCAAACAAGACAAGAGCAATAATGAAACAAATCAGCAAAAAAAAAACAATGTTGTATTTAAATGAAAAACGCAACACTTAACTTTTAAGTATAAATGGAAGTGCATTAAATAATGAAGAGTATATCGAATAATTAATAGCACTAACGTGAAATTTTATATTAATTACGGTATATTTGTTATTTAGATAAACATAGAATACGTTTTTGGATACATAAAATAACTGAATTTTCTAACTAATGGATCTTAATTACGGTTTCAAAATGGAGACAATGAAAAAGTAAACTTTACCTGTCGAAAGTAATAATTATTTGCACTTATTGGTACTGCGATTTTCTAATGTTCGCGTGCACTAGATCGCAAGAAAGAACAATTCACAGTCAATGCAAAATTTAAGGACGTTTATGCCAAAATAACTTATTTACGATTGTCTTCAAATTTTGAAGATAAGTTCTTTAGGTATCAATGTATGTTATATTTAAATTTCAGTAATCACAGCCGTACCCTTTTTAAAGT
>JAPYYV010001692.1:0-24708 GCA_030522625.1 Copidosoma aretas
AAATTACGAATTTTTTTTTCTTTAAATCGTGCCGCCCCTGTCGCCGTGCCGCCCCTACGCCATGGCGTTGTTGGCGTAGGCGGTAATCCGGCCCTGACTAAATAACTGAATGTTTTACGAAAAAGTCGTAAGAGATATTTTCTTGTTAAAATAAGCTATATTTTCGAAAAAAAATTCCATCAAAATCCAAAGTGCAAATTATAAATTTTCGCATTTTTAACCTTAGGGTGACGTCAGAGGTAAGTTCTCAATAAGTATTGCTGCTCAAGATATGAAATTTGTAGATGGTAAAATAGTAGTTTGCGTACGAGATTGGAAATAATTTGCGAACCGAGAGGTTTACGGCACGAGCCGTAGGCGAGGGACGTAACGAGATTCGTAAAGAAGCCTTTACGATCGAGTTACGAATGCTATTTTTCCTATACCGAGGGTGTACTAGAGTCCCAAAAAGGTCCGTCCGAGGTAGGAACAAATTTTTTTCGACTAGATAAAAAAAATGTTTCTAGAGAGATTTAGTTCATACCATGTGAAAAAAGTTGAATGACTTAAAATAATTAAATGCCTTGTTTTTAACTTTATGCTTCATGAATTATTCGACTTTTTGTAAAATCACACATATATATACTTAATTAAGTAGATATATTCCGGTTTTGGTAAGACAAATGTTTTGCAAATTTTTTGAGTAATGTATGTATACAATGAAGATTCCTTGAAAAGTATTGAAAAGTACTGAAAATTTAGCAATACTTTAGTATCAGACTGCATACATTTTTCAAAAATTTAAGCACTGTTCTAATTATTTCAAATACGATTGAACTGCGTCACCGATCGTTTGAGAATATTAATATGTTCTAATGTTCTATAAGCATACCCTCCTACTCCAGAGTCCAGAGTGTCCAGACACTCCAGACGTCCGCAGACTACCCTACAGTACCCAAATAGCCTAAGGTTGAAGACACACGAGAGACGAACGAACGAATGACGATTGACGAATGCCATAAGACTGTATGAGAGCGAGAAAGAGGTCTATTCGTCAAGACCTCTCTCTCGCTCTCATATAGAGTCTTATAGCATTCGTCAATCGTGTCATTCGTCCATTCGTCTCTCCGTGTGTCTTCGGCCTTACACTTTCAGCAACTCATATAGTGCATCATGGAAACTGAGATTTGTCCCAAACCCTATTTAGGAACAGCATGGTGTGTACTTAAGGGCCCTAAGGCTGCAAGGCACTGTTCCAAAATAGAGTTCAAGGTTCAAGGCAGATGTCAGTTCCACAACTGTATGTGCATACTACATTAAAACTGACGTGAAGCCTACTCGTTATCAGATTAATCAGAATAAGATTTGCACCATTTACGTGTAATGTATGCATGATGAGCATAAAGATAAATGAGATGTAAAATTTGTAAGAAACAATTAAAGAACAGAGATTGAAGCGCAAGAAGAAGAATCGTTTACTCTATCAGTCTCGATCTCGATTCGTATCGTGCGCTCGTTCACGCGGTCGTCGTCGATTGTAGTGGTTTTGTTGTCTTGAAAGTTAAGTTGCGACGAACCCTCCAAATTTGCAAACGCTCTGCAGTCGTGCAGAGCGTATTAATTCCTTACAGAGTGCAGAGAGATCTTCACTCGCGCGTAACATAAACAAAGAAAAGGAGAGGACAAAAGAGAAGTATATACGTATACAGAATTTGTATGCAATACAATTGTCCGCCTTCCCCTTGGACAGCTGGAAAAATATTGTATTTCATGAACGCACCCTGGGGCTCTCTGTATTGTAAAACAATTTACCTACCCTTAACCTACAATAGCAGCAGCAGTAGCACTGCTCAGTGCTCACTGTGTACCACGTACTGTCTACCGAAGAGAGGTTAAAGATCGTCAACGGGGCAGTCTCAGAGTCACTCTGGTGCACAAGTGCGGAAGAGAGACGAACAGCAGAGCGGAGAACACGAGAAGCAGAACGTATATAATAATAAAGGAAAGAAGGAGAAAAAGGATCCAGTGTGTGAGCACTGAGCAGAGGCGCAAAGCAAGGCAAAGAGGAGTAGGTATATAGTTAGGTACCGCAGGAAGGTTGCGTGCGTGCATATGCAAGCGAATAAGTACCATAAAGTACGCAAGCATCGGCGAGTGCAACAACAACGTCGTCACGGATTTAGAGAGGAGCAGAGGAGTCATTGAGTGTTGCGTGGACAGTGTGCGAGTAAGGGAAAGAGACGGTCGTTGTCATTTAAAAACGGAAGCCATCTTGTGGCCTCCCATATTACCTATAGCCTCTACACGTACATACATAGGTCAACAGGAGAGAAAGAATAAAGTGAGTCGAGATCGAGAGAAAAGGCCCATCAAGCAATAGCTATAAGCTGGGGTTCTGTAATATATACGTACACACGTATATATATACGTATTTTATATAGTATAGAATAGCTATAAAGAGAGCACTGGCAGTATCAGCAGCACTTGGTTATTTGTTCGTCAGTTGTACCGACTCGGTACATTCTGCAACAGCAGCTCAGCATCATCTGCTCGTGCGTGTGTGTGTGTTCTATAGGCAGCAGTAGCAGTAGTGTAGTAGCAGGCGTAGCAGCAACATCAGCACTATTATCATCAGCAGCTTCAAGAGAAAAAGAGACACACTCGGCGACGATCATAGCTCTATTAGCTGCTGAAGCTGAGGCCAGCCATCTCTCTCGTACGCACTTGCAGAGACAGAGAGACACATAACGCTCTGCACCGCGTCTGTAACGTTCAGACTATGCATGAGCCATCGTACCCTGCGCTTACATAGCCATGGCTGCGACGAGAAAGTTGCAAGGTGAGTGGATATTGTTCCACACACTTTTAAGTACACCCAACGAGTGCGCCTGTGTTTACATCTACCCCGGAGATGAGTCTGCTCCGAAAACTCCTGGACCCCCCCCCCCTTGCAGTATCCTACATACACCAGCGACCTCGCGCAAAACTTCTTACACCTACACCGCTCCCCCCGCAAAACCTCTGTCTTTCGTTTCCAGCCTTCTATGTTTTTCTTCTCGATTTTTCATCTGCTCCAGCTAGGGACAGTCAAGCATTCAATTTTCAATAGTAATTGTCTTTTTTACTTGATTCTTCTTTCATCATTACATTGCGCTTCTCCTTTTTCAACTCATAGTTACAATCGTCCCTTTTACGGTTAAATTGGGCCCTCTGTCCTGCTTCTTTGATTTTTTGCTAACCACGTCTGCTGCTCGTTCGGCCCATTTTGAATACTTTCTGTGAACATTTGTCTCTGTAGGTCTGCTGATATTTTTCATTGATGATGCATTACTGATATAACCTTTGTAGTTGAATGATGTTATTTCCTGAACTTTCCAACTCATTGCCTACAAATTATTTCCAATTCAGGTTTTTCAAAAGTGCTCAGACCATTCATGTAATCTTTCAATTGATTTATGACAATTTTTTCCAACCAGGCAACATGAAAGCAGTTGGAATAATGTGTTTGTGAACCTGTTTGTTGACACAAAAGCTTTTGTGACTTAAAAGTATTTTTTTTTCATATTCCAAACAGTGAAACAGCAAAATATATTTGATTTATCAGTGTATCCATGCTAATACACCATGTGAAATTATAACTTTCTACGTTTTTTTGTCCTGTAACAAAATGTATTATTTGACAATTCGTTTCTTTTATTGTTATATAAAAATTCAATTGCTTTTAGGTGAAATTGACAGGTGCCTTAAGAAAGTGACAGAAGGTGTTGAAACATTTGAAGATATTTGGCAAAAAGTTCATAATGCCACAAACAGCAATCAGAAGGAAAAATATGAGGCAGATCTTAAAAAAGAGATCAAAAAGCTTCAGAGGTTACGAGATCAGATTAAAAGCTGGATTGCATCTGGAGAAATTAAGGATAAAAGTACATTACTTGAATACAGAAAACTCATTGAGACAGTTAGTTACGATTTTCCAAAAATCCCTGCTTTATGAAATTTCTTTTATTGTATTACTGTTAATTTGTTTCTCTAGCAAATGGAAAGATTTAAAGTTGTGGAAAGGGAAACAAAAACAAAAGCCTACTCCAAGGAAGGACTTGGGGCTGCTCAAAAATTAGACCCTGCTCAAAAAGAAAGAGAAGAAGTTAGTAATTGGCTTGCAAATTCTATCGATACCCTCAACTTGCAGGTAAGCAGAACTATATTGCTTTGTCCTGTTTGTTCACCTCAAACGCATATTTATGAAATTTTTGTGTACTTTACAGCTTGATACATTTGAATCTGAAATAGAATCTTTACTAGCCGGTAAGAAAAAAAGGCTAGACAAAGACAAACAAGACAGGATGGATGAACTCAAAACAAAACTTGAAAAACATAGATATCACATAAGAAAATTGGAAACCTTATTACGAATGTTAGATAACATGTCAGTTGAAGTGGATACGGTAATATTTTTAATAATTTAATTACACCCCAAATAATGCTTATTATTTACGTCAACTTTCAATTTCAGATTAAAAGGATAAAAGATGACGTCGAATACTATATTGAATCATCTCAAGATCCTGATTTTGAAGAAAATGAGTACATTTACGACGATATCATTGGTCTTGATGAAGTGGAACTGTCTGGTGTGACAATACCATCATCAGCAACGACAGATAGTAACAACAGTAATGAGACTGGTGGTACACCAACATCGACAAATTCTAATACTTCACCAATACCATCACCTCCATTAAGTTCGACCATGCACAATCATTCAAGTGATAGCTCTACAGATAATGATAAGAAAACTAAAGTAAGCATTCAGAAAACAATACACCTTTAAACTTTTTGGTTGCTGTCACTAGAATAAAATTATCATTAAATTTTTTTTTTTGTAGCCTGTGAAACCAACAGCAGTTAGGCCACTGGTCAATTCCCAAGCGAGCATTCCAACAACGGGAAGCACTGCCACTATAAAAACAGCATTGCTAACAAGCAGCACTCCAAGCAAAACCATTCCCATGACATCTAGCCATAGCTCGCCTAGCTCCACTATAAATCATATTGCAACAACTACTGTTAACAATTTTGCCTCGGTAGCTGCCTCTCACAGCAATTCTCAAGCTGCCCATGCTGCCATCAATAAAGTAACATGTGAGTATCAATCGCAATGTTTAATACAGTGTGAGAGAGTTTGATTTTTCTCCATCTTTAAGTTTGTTTTTATTCTTTTACTTTAGCACACGCCAATGAGAATGGACTGTCGTTGTCTGGACTGACGTCGTCTGCATCGACGCCAAATGTAACGTCCAACGTGCCACAGGTAATTTCTCAGCAACAACAACAGCAGCTGCAGCAACCGCCACAGCAACCTCCAATGCCTCATCAAATACCACAGCCTCAGCAGCAATTACAACAGCAACAACAACAGCAGCAGCAGCAGCAACAACAACAACCACAGCAGCCATTGCTACCTCTGCAGCCTCAACAACAGCAGCTTCTGAACGCGGCACCAACGCAAACGCAGCCGCAGCCGCACATACTGCTCAATCAAAGTCAGACTTACAATAACGAGGTGGAAATACTGATGACCGTGCCCCCCTCGGCATCTCCGCACTCGTCATCCGTGAGCAGTCAGTCCTCGCCGATTCCCGCGAATTCATGTTCCCCAGCGCCATCCACTGCCAACGGTCTCATACCCAAACTTTCCGATGGCATGTCTTCGTTGAAATCCATAGCTCAGCAAGTGATAGTACGTGCAGGTATAGAGCTACCCCCACCGTCCGAACCAACGAGAAACATCTTTGATAGTTCAAAGACGAACAATGCTATTAGCAACAGTAGCAACGCTACCGCGGAAGCTCACATTCCACCGCTACTAGGTGTTGCCCCATTAGGACCAGTTCCATTGACAAAGGAACATCAACATCAGTTCCAAATGATGGAAGCTGCCTACTATCATATGCCACATCCCTCCGACTCGGAACGCCTGAGATCATATCTGCCTCGAAATAGTTGTATAACTCCTCCATATTATCAACAGGTACTTTTTCAATAGTATATTTTTTTTTTAAGGTAAAAAATTAGTAGAAAAATCTTGACTGTTGTAAGAACGTTACTGATTCAAAACAAATCAAATACTACTTCAAATAATTTTCCCTCGGGCGTTTTTGAGTGGTTGCTGCGCCCTCGGTAGGAAAAATAGAGTTCGCGACTAGTAGTTTTCGTCAATAATGTCATTTACTGTTTCTACGTTCTAATCTCATAGCATAGTTGAAAATTTAAAATAACTTCAAAATTGGACAGCTAACTTTTTAAAATTTTAAACAACATATAATTTATTTTTCAGCAACCACTTCCTCATTCTGATAGTGTGGAATTCTTCCAACGTCTTTCAACGGAAACATTGTTTTTCATATTTTACTACATGGAAGGTTCCAAAGGTCAATATTTGGCAGCTAAGGCTTTAAAAAAACAAAGCTGGAGGTTTCATACAAAATACATGATGTGGTTTCAAAGGCATGAAGAACCCAAAGTTATTAATGAGGAATATGAACAAGTAAATTACTTTCTTCTGGCTTGACAGCAATAATGTATACAAATGAAATTTCATGCTACTGTTAACGTTTTCAGGGAACGTACATCTATTTCGACTACGAAAAATGGGGACAAAGAAAAAAGGAAGGCTTTACTTTTGAGTACAAGTACTTAGAGGATCGAGACCTCAACTAACTGAAATTCTGTTATTCTCCATCTCCGAAATGCACTATTTCTGTATCGGTATTATTGAAAATTTGATAGACATTATTTTTTACAGTTCTATATTTTCGCAAATTGTACTATTATTTATTGGTAAAAAAAAAGTTACGATGAATATGGAAAATCTGGTGCATAACGGACATTCAGGTCAAACAAAAACACTTTATTGCATTGCAGTTCTGTAATGTGCTGATTCGTTGGGATGCTCTTTGACAAAAGAAAAAAAGGCATTAAAATGTTTTTTTGGAAAATGAGCAAACGAAAAAAAAAGAAATCATCAAAGAAGCGTGTTTATGGGGGACATCAATTTGTATTTATATGATAGACACCGGAGACACACTTAAGCGATTTTACAGTGTGCGGTGTGTGATAAATAAGAGGAAGAAGTTATACTTGTTGGCGACTGACTCTGTAATACCAGTACAAACATGCGTGCAGCCCACCTACCACTGCATGGTAAGGTGGCGGGCGCACATGCTATGGTATGTCTTAATGTTAGATTATAAGTAGCCTTTTTGTATAAAGTATATTGAGGTAAATCCTTAAGATGAATTACTGTACAGAATGTGTAGAAATAGTGAATAATAATATTATGGAATATATTTTATTTCTCATTTAAATGAAACCTTAGTTGTTTCTATTTTATCATTTATTTATCTGCATTTCAACCTGTTAACTTAAAAATAAGAGCGGCATACAATTCAGTATATTTCGCTCCATGTTTCTAATTAATTAAATACCCAAACCTAGACTTCAAAAATTTAAAACAATAACTTTAATGGCTTCTATGCAAAGAACTAACGCGCACGTGGGTACTTAACTTTATATGTTAGTATTTTAAATTTTTTTCCACTTTTTTTTTACGACATTACGACCGTGATATAACTAAGAAATCGTACATGAAAGCTTCGAATATGAAATGGATTGACTGCACACATCTTTTTTTCTTTACGTGATGTTTTGAAGTAAGTATTTTAAAAAAGATAATCCAACTTACCAATACAAGAAATTCTAAGATCTCAATAAAATTTAGTATGTACATTTATATACAAAAATATGGTGTTTATTGTTGCATAGCTTTTGAGAACAACACCAGTATTACATCTTTAACAGCGTGTAACATAAATTTGTAAAATAATATACAGTCGAAAAAACAACAGTAGTTAAATGAAAAAAATTGGATTTTATAGAAATTGTTCAGAACAAAATGAGTGTATTTTAAACTTTTATAGAAAACCTATAGTGGTGAATCTCTCTCGCGCCAAATTACGCCTGTTGCGGCCGAGCTTCTGTACAACTCTCCAGGTGTTCTGAGCTCTTATTTTCTTTACGCAAGCGTCAAAAATACATTAATACATACAAGCGCTGAAATTTTGTAATTGATTCCACAGTTTATAAGGTATAATGGCAGAGAACTCCACTAATACTAATGATGAGTCCAGACAGTTTCACCACTCTTAAGTGCTATAATGGTTGATATTCAGTAGTTCTTAGAAATTAAACATTAGTATTACCAATTTTTGTTTTACTGCTTGAAAAATTTAAATAAATACATTTTCAATCAGCAAAATATTAAAAATCCAAGTTTTGTAATTATCATATAGTAACAATGACGGGGATATTATTCAATGTCTTCTTCCTTTCATGCTTTTTCCCTTAAAACGTTTTCTTACGCCGAGAGATTTTTCGGTATCATCATCATCGTCATCATCATCTTTTCCACGTTTTGTTCTTTTGCTCATCTTTTTGTCTTCTATTTCTTTTAATTTCTATGATTTTGTAAACATTCAGGTGATTATTATTGCTACAATGGTAAGGAGACGAATAGTAAAAAGTAAATTAATTTTCACGTTCACTACCTTCTTCACTTCGCGCTGAGCCTCTGCAACACGTTCCTGAAGTGTCATGACTTCTTCTTCTTCTGTTGGATATTCATCAAGTTTTTTTCCTAGCAATTCCTCTATTCTTTGATACAATTCAATGTCATACTGATTAACAAAAGTAACAGCAACACCAGAACGTCCAGCTCTGGCAGTGCGACCCACTCTGTGAATGTAATCTTTGCTGTTGGTTGGCATTTCAAAATTAATTACAACATCAACATGTGGGATATCAAGACCTCTGCAAATCAAATATTGATAAATTATTGACACTTAATATTAATGATTTAAATATTAATATATTTAATCACAGCTACCTGCTTGCAACATCTGTAGAAACTAGTATATTTTTTTCTTTTGCTTTAAATTTAGCAAGAGCAGCAATCCTCTTGTTTTGTATCATTTGACCATGAAGAGGTATTGCTTTAAATCCAAGCATTTGTAAAAGAATGGCAGTTCTCGAAGTTTGATCACATCTATCGCAAAATATCATAAAACTGTCCCCAGACATTTGGCTCAAAATGTGAATTAAATAAATGTCCTGTGAAGAAAGATAAAGAATATGTATTTATTACACAGTGATGATGTTACTAAAATATCTTTTATTCGTCTTTTACCTTGAATTTTGCAGGACAAAATATATAATGCTGTTTCAAATTGGCTACTGTCTGATACTTTGAAGAAACTTCAACTTTAACTGGGTGACGTAGTGATGCGCGTTGTAATTTTTTAACCTTTTTTGTCATGGTAGCGGAGAATAAAGCTGTTTTTCTGTCTCGCGGTATTACCTTCAAGATTTCGTTTAGTTCTTTCTCGAAATCAGCACCTAGAATCCTGTCTGCTTCATCAAGAACCTAAAGCAAATTTTTTTTTGAGGAACATAAGATTACATCAAAATCCGTATACATTGTAAAATGTTTGAAAACTTCATAATACCAAATATTTAAGGGTTCTTAAATTGAACCCCTTTGTATTTTTCAAATGGTCAACTAATCTACCAGGGGTTGTAATGACAATGTGAGGCTTTTTGGCCAACATTAGAGCTTGATTAACCATATCCATACCTCCAAAAATTTGCACACATTTGACTCCCATGCTACCACCTAAAAAAAGTTCACAATTGTATGTTAATGTTATTAGTCTGCTCGTAAGTCTCTGCTTTTTATTGTCAATAAATTCTGGCTTAAAATTGAAATACCAAGAGCTTCAAACTGATCGTGTATCTGCATGGCCAACTCTCTTGTAGGTGAGATGATGAGTGCATAAAACTTCTGTGGATTTTCCAGCAAACCTTGTAAAATCGGTAAGGCAAAAGCTGCTGTCTTACCAGAACCAGTTTCAGCTAATCCTATGATATCTTTTCCTGAAGTAATAAATAAGTTATGTGACGATGTCATGAAAATGTAAAACAAAACATACCTTTCAAAGCGGGCGGAATAGCTTCTCTTTGAATTTTTGTTGGTTTGACCCATTTTAAACTTCTACAAATTTCACACAGAGTATCAACGAGTCCCTATAATACCAAATTGTGTATATATATATATATATATATATAAATTAAATGAACGGTATATTTTATTTTTAATCATACAGGTTAGATGAAATAACTAACCAGATCCTCCCACGTAAGATTTTCGGGATCCTTTGGTTCAATATTACTAGTAATTGAAGACTCAATCATTTTAATAGTTGTACTAGACATACTCTTTATCTTATCAAAACACTAAGACTATACTTATTTTTACTAAGGAATACGATTCTTGAGATATACTTATACCCAACTAAGTAATAAGTACTACCATAGTACTTGAATGTTTTTCTATAATTATAATGACGCGGCCACGCCACGTGCTAACAGTCTGAGTCTTATAACGCCCGCGCTCACAGTGCTCACTGCACTGCTCACTGCTCAGCTCACACGTGCGAATCTATATGTATATAGATATATCTCTGTAAACATAAATCCCAAGATTCCCAAGGGATAAACGGATAAACAATCATACAAAAGGGCGCGTTTACATGTGCAACGGGTCGGGCAGACCCTCATCAGCGAGGAATTAATTTTTCAAGTAAAACAGCCATCCATGAATCAAATCTGTTATAAAAACATATCCATAACAAAAATTAAAAAATTCATAATAAATTACAAGAATTAGGGACACAGGTTTTTCTTACAATAAGTCAATAATGATCAAAAACACATCATTTATTATTCTTTTTTCCTTTCTTTTTTCTTTTGACATGATTTTTGATACCTGCTAACACTTTACCATCTTCTTCGTCATTGTCTGAATTTATTTTTCTCTTGTTCGATTCTTCTTTCAATTGTTTTAGTTCCTATTTATAAAAATAGTACGTATGTACATACATTGTATTTACAAGAATTTGCAAAAAAAATTCATAGATATAGAAGGCTTACGTCTTGCATTGCGCGTTGTGTTTCTGCAACTCTGTTTTGAAGAAGCATCACATCTTCTTCATTAGTTTCGTATTTAACGAGTTTTTTTTCAATAAGGGTTTCTATTACTCCGCACATTGCAGCATTGTGTTGAGTCAAAAAAGAAATAGCGTTACCAGAACGTCCAGCACGAGCGGTTCGACCGACTCTATGTATGTAATTTTTACTGTCAATCGGCATGTCATAATTGATGACAATGTCGACGTGATCAATGTCTATACCCCTGCAAAATATTTGACTCGGTAAAGTACTTATTTGTGATTTGATAAAAAAATAAAAGAAACCAATTTTAATACACACCTGCTAGCAACATCTGTTGAAACAAGAATAGAACTGACTCTTTTCTTAAATTTTGTAAGCGCAGCAGTTCTTTTACTTTGCGACATTTTTCCATACAAAGGTACTGCCATAAATCCTAAATTACTCAAAAGAAGTGCAACTCTCATAGTTTCGTCACATGTATTACAAAATACAATGACATTCTTTCCAGATAATTCTTGCAGTATATAACACAGATATACATCCTATAACAGGTATGAATGTACTTAATATATTTCATAAACAGATTTCAGTCATGCATCACAAATACCTTAAATCTTGCAGGAATAAAAATGTAATACTGATTCAATTTATCAACTGTTTGATATTTTGATGATACACACACTTTAGCTGGATTTTTTAAAGATGCACGCTGTAACTTTTCTACTTTGCTGGTCATAGTGGCAGAAAATAAAAATGTCCTCCGTTCTTTTGGTATTCTTTCTAGGATATCATTCACTTCTTCTTCAAATTGCAAGCTTAGCATTTTATCTGCTTCATCCATCACCTGCATTTATAATTTTTTTTTCAATACCTTCTTTCAAGCCATAAAATATATTTAATTGAAACATTACCAAATATTTAAGTGATTTTAAATTGAATCCCTTTGTATTATTTAAATGGTCAAGCATTCTTCCAGTAGTTGCAATAATTACATGAGGCTTTTTAGTCAACTGCAAAGTTTGTTTTACCATATCATCACCTCCTATCAATAGTGCACACTGCAATCCGATATTGGCCCCTAAAAGAAAATCTTATTGAAAAACATTCTTATTGATGTTATAGAAATATTGTAAGGTAAATTTTACCAAGTTTCTCAAATTGTTCACAAATTTGCATGGCCAGTTCTCTCGTAGGAGTTATAACGAGCGCGAAAAACTTCTGTGGATTTTTCAATAATGCATGCAAGATCGGAAGAGCAAAAGCTGCTGTTTTGCCAGAACCAGTTTCAGCTAATCCTATGATATCCCTCCCTGAAAAATTGTAATTCATAATAAAATAAATTTCTATTTACTCTATACTGTAAAACAAATAATGTTCAAGCAATACCTTTGAGGGCTAGTGGAATGGCTTCCCTTTGAATGTTTGTAGGAACCTTCCATCCGAAATTACCACATGCTCGGCATAGCACATTTGCTAGACCCTGTATTTAAAACTATATTATTATATCATTGGTAAAATAACATAAATACGATAGGTTAGATAACTAACCAAATCTTCCCATGTCAGAAATGTATTCGACGCTTCAAGAACATCTTTGTCTGTACTTGCTGTCATTTTTCACAAACTTTATTTATGTTCTGCTATCAATAATGCATGAATTTTATTTTTATATTACAAAGTATAATGTAAGTAAGTACTTGTGTTGTGTTTAAACTTGATTTCAAATAAAAACGCTCAGAAAAGTCAAAAATATGAAGACATTAGGGTACATTTTCACGAGACGCTAAAATCGTAAGTGCGTGACGTGACGTGACGTCGTTCTCTACTTCTCCACTTCTCCTCCACAGGGGGCCGTACCATATAACTTTTCCAAACTTTGAAATATGGATCTGGACAAGTCAATTCTCATCTTCAAGACGGCATAAGGTGACTTTAAGAGACAAATTGGTTTGACGATTTTTTTTGACGAAGCTGAAAAAGTTCTATGGTACGACCCAGTAACTATCAATATACTTGTATACATCACAAAGTTGATTGCCCAGGTTTTAAAACCTGCCTAACATTCAAATTGATTCTAGCTTCAGAAATGTAACTTTTCGCGCGTTTCCAATCATTGCATTCATTTGGAGATTGATCATTTGACTCCCAAGGAGCAGAATCGCCGTATAAAATCTTTGGAATACCATGATATCTCAATCTGGAATTTCCCGACATTACAATAACATCACCACTTCTCAAAAAAATGGCATGAGCAGAGTGTTCTTGCTTCAAACCTCCAATAAGAAAAATAGCTGTTTGACCCAAGCTTATAGAAAATAAAGGTGCTTCAAGAAAAATCTCGGAGTGGTCGGTGTGACCAGCTAGAGTTGAATTCATTCTGTAATAATTTATAATTGCAGCTTCTGCATTAAATTCATTAAAACCTAGTGCAGTTGCAAATATACTAGTCAAGTTCTTCAAGTCTTGAGGTATTTCTGTTTTTAAACCTTCTGAGTAATGTTTTGTGTCCCAATTATGGTGGTATCCAAGGGTAGCCCATCTTAATTTTGCTAACAGGTCAGTTTTCGATGATACACTTTAACATGACATGAGAAATCTAATTAATATCATTAGAACGCATTTATTGTAAAATCAGAATTTTAATTTTTTTACCCAAAGCTCTCATCCCACCAAGTGTTATCATCACTCAAAAATCCATGTGTATCAATATTTAAAATATTTGGTTTCTTCGTATAGTCCCTTAAACATTTTGTAATCCAATTTTGCTGTCCTTTTGCAGTAAAAGGGTTCTTTATAAATAAAAGCCCTGGTACATTCATCATTTCATAGGCATTCCACTCCTCAACAGGGTTCAGTCCCAAATTCAATGATAAATTTTCTTGACAATGTTCTGCAAATACAGTGATCTTTCTGACCTAAAAAAGTAAACAATTTTAGCAAACTCATATTCATCGTATATAAAACGCAATTTTTTGCAACTCACATTTTCAGTGTCATTATTTACATCGATCACATTTTTCAGATCAGGAGAAGGTTTACGTGCCTTATAATATTTGAAACTATCTTTAAACATTTCAGAACTCATTATAAAAAAAACTTAATGTCGTCTGCTCATCATCTGATATGTTTTTACTGTACTATATAAGCGCACCCCAACAAAAGAATTTATAATTTATAAATTACGAAATGAAGAACGTCAGAGATATATCTCGAAGTAAGTACTTACATTTTTGCTTGCAAGTTTTAAGTTGTTAAAAATTATTAATTCGTATGTTATTTGAGGAATCAATAGTTTTTTATTGCAAGTACCACATGATAGTATATGTATAAAGTATGTTCAAAACTAATTATTTCAAAAAAATATTCTGAAATCGAGTTACGTATTAAATATAAATGTATTATGATTTAATATTAATAACTCCCATATTATACACCCATAGTGTGTACATTATTCGCTATAAGATTATGTAAAATACTTGTTGTCACGCAGACAACAAAATGTTTTATTTTATTTTATTTTCTAATTTCAGATTATTATCCACAATCCGCCAAAACATGCCATATATTGCCAACTTGACAGTGCAAATGCGAATTTATCATAACAAATGTAACAATAAAGTTTAATTCAAATGCCGCCATCTCTTACGACGTAAAAAAAGCATAAGAAAAAATGAATGATGAAACAATTTTTTCATATTGGAAGGACAATGTTGGAGAAAATTTTGATTTTGCATAATAAGCAGCCAATTTATGCAATCATAGAAAAAGTAAATAATATTGATATTCATATCTCCTACAGACCCTTATACAGTATTTCGGGCATAAATTTAATGGCTAACTATGTGGAATTGTCGATCGAGACCTTTCTTTTGCCATATATGGTTTCACCCAATTCCATCTGAATTCCGGAGTACCGGTGAAAAAACCGAAAAACCTCCATGGTGCTGCAGCTTCTTTTCAACTTTGCAATCTTTGCATTGAAACATTTGAAACATTTTAGTTCCATCAGGGGCTGCGAGCTGTGGGGGTGCGGCGCTGCCGTCAGTGCCGCCGTCTGCCGCCACCCACACAACAAACAATAATTGAGCTTATTGTTGTCTCAGTGTTTTCACTGCTGTGATATCCCTCTTCTATCTCACTTCTCGCTGTTAGCATGCATCACAGCCATAGACATATAAGTAAAGAGTAGACTGCTCATTGCCAGCGAGAGCAGTGAAGCTCGCGTAGAAGGCAAGGGCAGTCAATCTCTCTCGCACACCTTTTACTCTATAAATGTGAGCAAGAGAGAGATAGACTGACTGCTCTCGCCTTCTACGCGAGCTTCACTGCTCTCGCTGCTAATGAGCAGTCTACTCTTTATATCATATAAATTATATGTCTATGATCACAGCATTCACAGCCTGTCACAGCTGGTCCGTATACTTATTAATGTAAAATATGTTATAGCTGATCTCTCTATTTATTTTTCAAGCCATCAAAATGTGTTGAATCCCTGATTGGGACGAAAACGAATTCCAGGACGAGGTAACCTGAGAAAAACTTTAAAAAGTATTTAAGCTTTTAGTGAGTGAAAAATGGGCAACACAGATACAAAGCTAAACTTTCGCAAAGCCGTCGTCCAGCTAACTTCCAAGACGCAAGTCAGTAGTAACGAAGCCTGCGTTTAATTTACATTTTTTGTTGAACAACAACCTAATCGAAAAACAGTTTCATTGAAATTCACGTTATTTCGTTTGTTGTTTTTTCAACTGATTGTTTACAGTTGTATTGTGCCATGATAGGATTACAAAATATAGGTCAATTATTGGATATTTGATTCTTTCAGGTGATAGACGCGTCTGACGATGCGTTCTGGGATCAGTTTTGGTCGGAAAACGGCTGTAATGTTCAAGATGTCTTTACACTAATGCCAGCATCGGAAATTCGCATTCTCAGAGAAGAGGCGCCATCCAATTTAGCTACCTTGTGCTACAAGGCAGTAGAAAAGTTGGTTAAAGCTGTTGACAGTAGTTGCAGGACCAATAGTGAACAACAGACAGTTTTGAACTGTTGCAGATTGTTAACAAGACTCTTGCCTTATATTTTTGAAGATTCCGATTGGAAGGGCTTCTTTTGGTCAAGCTTGCCTGGGAAAGAAGATGAGGAGAGTGTACCTTTAGCACATTCCTTATTGAATGCTATATGTGTATGTATATTATTATGAGCAATTTATTTTTGTCAGCAAATTTTTTTACTGTTCTTCATTTATTTGTAGGATTTGCTATTCTGTCCAGATTTTACAGTTCATGGAAACAGAAAGTCTGGCCCAGTAAGTATTAGATAGAGTCGTCTGCATTGTAATCATTTCATGTGAAAATCATTGTATCTTTTCTTTGATGCAAAATATTTTTGTAGGACAAGGCAGAAGAATTACAATCTATTGACAGTTGTGAATATATCTGGGAAGCTGGTGTAGGTTTTGCACAATCACAGCCAAGAAATCCAATTTTGGATACCCACAGAACTGAACTACTGAAATTATTGTTGACATGCTTCAGTGAAACAATGTATAATCCTCCAACTGATCTTTCAGTTGCTCCGAACAAATGGATTCAATACTTAACTAGCTCTGAGAACAGGTATTTTTGATACTGTTTGAAATTATTATGTTACAATAAAGCAATATAATATTTTTTATCATCTCATAGACATGCTTTGCCAATGTTTACTTCGCTATTAAATACAGTGTGTGCTTATGATCCAGTGGGTTATGGAGTCCCATACAATCATTTATTATTCACTGATTCTCTGGAACCCTTGGTTGATGTGTCTTTACAGATTCTTATTGTAACTTTAGATCACGACACAAGTTGTGGTACAGTTATGGATGAAACTACTGTAGGAGATAATCTTTTTATCAATTATCTTAGTCGTATACACAGAGATGAAGGTATTTACAACATCATTTTTAATTTGTTTTTTATGTATGTAAATTCATCATGCTTTTCAAAGATTTTCAGTTTGTACTTAAAGGCATCACAAGGTTATTAAACAATCCTTTGATGCAAACTTACTTACCAAACTCGACGAAAAAAGTCCATTTTCATCAAGAACTGTTAGTATTTTTCTGGAAACTCTGTGATTACAATAAGAAATTCTTGTACTATGTATTAAAAAGTTCAGATGTACTTGAGGTCCTGGTACCTATACTGTATCATTTAAACGACTCAAGAGCAGATCAATGTAAGATATTTATGCATTACTAATTATATCTAAAATGTAGAACATAATGTGTAATAATTATAAATTATGATTCTTACAACAGCAAGAGTAGGTTTAATGCATATTGGTGTATTTATTCTCCTCTTACTCAGTGGAGAACGCAATTTTGGTGTAAGATTAAATAAACCATATACTGCAACAGTACCAATGGATATTCCAGTTTTTACGGGTACTTGTATCTAAATTGTTAAATGCTTTGGAAAGAATCAGTATTGCAATTAATTTCTTCTTTCAGGGACACATGCTGATCTTTTGGTTACAGTGTTTCATAAAATTATTACAACAGGTCATCAAAGACTGCAACCACTCTTTGACTGCTTGCTAACTATACTAGTCAATGTTTCACCTTATTTAAAAACTTTGTCAATGGTTGCTAGTACAAAGCTTCTCCACTTGTTGGAAGCTTTCAGTACCCCGTGGTTTTTATTTTCTGCTCCAACAAATCATCATTTAGTTTTTTTCTTGCTAGAAATATTCAATAATATCATTCAAGTTAGTATTTTAAATGAAAGATCTGTATACTCTATTTGTTAATCGATCCTTTAAATTTCAGTATCAATTTGATGGAAATAGTAATTTAGTTTACACAATAATCCGAAAAAGACAAGTTTTTCATGCGTTAGCCAATTTACCCAGTGATTGCAATACAATCACGAAGTCACTGAGCAAAAGGCAGAGAAAACACATTCCTTCTAGTAGATCTACAGAAAACGTGAATGAAACGACAATGGAAGGCTCACATCCTGCACAACCTGCTGAACCTGGTACTCTCAAAACATCACTGCTAGAAACTCCGGGTATAGAAAACATGACTGAAAAAGAATCTGCCCATCCTCTTAGTCCTCCTGATGTAGAAGTCAACAAAATGGAGGATTCCAAAGAGCAGAGCGAAAGCAAAGAATCAATTATACAAGTGAGTAAATAAATGATAAGCGCTAATTGTATTCATTCTTGTGCAATATTGATATTCAATACTTTTTACTTTTTGTCAAAAGAAAGGAGGAATTCGCGTTTCTGAACAAGAAAATTCGATGAATAGCGTTAATCAGTGGGTACCCACAGCAGAATGGGTTTATCAGTGGAAAAGTAAATTACCTTTACAAACTATAATGCGACTACTGCAAGTTCTGGTACCTCAAGTAGAAAAAATTTGCATCGACAAGTAAGTAACCAAAAAAAGATAATGCTAACAGTTTATAATATTTTGTACAATTTTTGTTTAAAAATTAAACTGAATTTTTAGGGGATTGACTGATGAAAGTGAAATCCTAAAATTTTTACAACATGGTACGCTTGTAGGTCTATTACCTGTACCGCATCCGATTCTTATTCGCAGATACCAAGCAAACGCTGGTACGACTGCTTGGTTTAGAACTTATATGTGGGGTGTTATTTATTTACGAAATATAGAGCCCCCTATCTGGTACGACACAGACGTAAAACTTTTTGAAATACAAAGAGTTTAATTATAGCATTTTTACAATCTGATTTTTTATGATTTTTAACGTGCACTGTAATCAATATTTATAAGAGCAATTGATTCGTAATCATCACATTTTTTAATCTCAATCCTAATCAGCTCTTGTAAATATCTCTGTACTGTACTAATGTGTTACATTTCTTGAGAAAAGCGCATCACAGATTCCGTTTCTATAATGAGCACTGAAAATGTTAACGTAAAAAAATGATAAAAAGCATTTAATGCATATTTATATTTAAGAGATTAAATTGTTTTTATTATTTTATTCATTTGTTGTCTGTATAAAAACCATCGTGAATTAAATTTTTAAAAGGGGACCTTTTTAAAGTAAAATGTAGGATATCACTCGTTCCCATATACTGATGCACTCTATATTGAACAGAAAAGTGATTTTTTTTGTTTAAGACTGAATGTTGTGAAAATATGAATGATTTTATATTGTTATACATATATGAATTGATTATTTAAAAAAAGAATTTTATTTTGAAACCATTGTCACAGCTTGTATAGTATATGTCATTTATGTACAAAATTCACTGACAGTATAATATATATTCTAACTGAACTACTTGAAAAGTTATATAAGAGAAATAGTAGAAGCATTTCATTACTTTAATGTTACTTTGTACATACATACACTTTTAAAAAGCATTCCGACCTTACGAAAACAAAATTATGTACAAGAATTTTATTTTAATACTTTTTCTTTTTCTCACTACTCATAGATTTTTAAGTTTACAAATACATATACGAATCAAAAATTGAGTTAATAAGAATACTTTTACGTTTCCTACTTGAATAGGTGAATAAAATTTATCAAAATATTTAATATATTCGGCAGTACTGCAAATTAGATATAAATACATGTAATCTTGCTAAAAAATATTGAATAATATTTTATATCAGTTGATCAATATGTTTTGAAATTTTTTAACAACTAAACATTTATTTTTCCGACAAACCTAATGGGCTTTTAATGCTCAAACGTTATTTTTAAGTAATATCATAATTTGTTATAATTTTCGTCTCATTGGTTAAACTTGTCAATCAACATTTTTTTCAAGTATTCATAATTGGCCTTAATTGTTAACGTGCATATCTGTTGCTTCATATTGATGATAGTGTACTTTAAACACTAGGTAAAAGTCGTCACTTTGTGCGCTCGTTAAAAATTCCATTACTTTATCATTTTTTCTTCTTTATATACTTGTACTCGAGAGTTTTATGCCAAAAGTTGGATTGAACATTATGCATAATATCGTTACTATCATTGTGGTAAAAGTAAAACTATTCGACAAATCGTACTTTGTGTTTTGACGTACATAGCTACAAGACATAATAAAATATAAAAATTACGTTTCATGTCATTAATTACATACAGTGTACAATTAATGTTTCTTTCTTAATAAGTTGTCTTCTTTGGCCAATGAAATATCACATTCGAAAAATCTACGTGTGTATGTATATAATTTGAATCCGTCATCCCATTATTAATTTTTTGTCTTTGGCTATAATTATCATACAACATTTGAAAATGCATTATTAGCTCTAATAGGGCAATATAGGACATATACAAAACTTCACATTACCGAAAGTGTCAAAGAGGAGAGAGTTAAGTAAAGGGGTAGTTATTTATTTTTTATTTTTTTTTTTAATCGGAGAAAAAAGTGAAAAGATAGAAAGCAACGAGTTACTTACAACTCGAGAAAACGACCGAATATTTTACGAACGAACGACTAGAATAAACGAGTAGTCCTAGCTGCACTAGGATTCAATGAACGATTCGCGCGGAATTCAATGAATGATTTTATCGTAAGCCGGTGGCGGTGCCTCGTCCGTCAACGTGGGTGGCGGTATCAGGATGGCTATGTGATACGGAGGCGGCGGATTCTGACGGATCGGCTGCATCGATACGTCGCTAATACTTTCATTGGAAATCGTGTTGAGCACCGTGACGGTGGCGATCGGATCGGAGACCGGCGTCGTCGTCGACGTCGTCTCCTGATGGTGATGGTGATGATGATGGTGATTTGACGGCACGGTCGGACAGAGGATCCTTATGATGCATCTGTACAGCAGTAGGAACGCCAACAGGCCGAATATCACGAAAACTTGGATTCCTTCGCTTTGCTGGGGAAAATTTCAATGATGTATTGCGTGATTTTCTGCTCATCATTTTTTTTTATTTCGAGTTATTTTTGAATCTCGCGCGTCATCGTAAAAAGTTCGAATGGTTTCGGTCTTTTGTGAATTTGGAAAAGAATAGGAGTCGCATTACGCATTTTTTGAAACGTACAGGTATTTACTATAGTTGAAAACTAATTATCGGTTGAACAGCGTCAAAAATACATTTTTCCAAAACTTCGTAGAAAATGTTTAACCAACAGATTCTTACCGCGTATAGCCAATGCCATGTTTTTTTATTTTCCGAAAAACATGCTTTAATTTATTCATACAATTTGTTGATGGTAAAAAAACTTGCCAGTCGCATATATATCAATCATCCGCTCTCAGAATCTATTTGGAGGCTGTCGCAAAAAAATTTGAGTGGAGTGTGGAGTCCTGGGGTGAGAGTGGGCATGAAGGAAGCAAAGCTCCCCGCAGAGAAACTTAATTAGAAAAAAAAAAAAAAAAAAAACTGAGATCCAGCCACTAAAATAGGGATAATGCCAAAAACAAATTAAATGAAAAAGCTCGCACCCTAAAATTAAAGTGAAATTCTTTCACAATTACATAAAATAATACGCTTTCACGTTTTCCCGGATGGAAAAATAATTGTTTCATTCTTATTGTTGTGCGGGGGAAAGTATTTCCAGCATTATTGATGTTATAACATAACTTTTGGTAAAAAAATCAGTGTTGAACAAACATTTCTTTGAGCAAAAAAAAATTCCTGCTGATTTTTCTGCAGAATTTATATTTATTTGAAGCATTAAAAAAAAATGTTTAGAGTATTTGGTTCGATTAAATTTTGAATTTCGGTATTTTTGAGGTAAAAATCTCTCAGTTTGAAGCAAACATGAGAAGCAATGTGGTGGGGAGGGGGGCCAACGGAAATTTAATTTGAGAGAAATTACGGGACACCGTAGGATGGACACACAATCATAATTACCTGGTAGTCAAAATAAAATCGAGTTACAGCCAGAAAAGCAATAACGGTGACGAGAGTAATCCCAACGTTGTATACTCTCATATCAGCCTCATTGCACTCCAAAACATTAAGAAGGCCTCTATTTGTGTCACTTCTCGACTGAGGCAGTACGCGTTGATTGTTACTGGTATTATTCGAATTAATACTGAAAACGTATCGACAGGAATAATATGATAAATAAAATGCACAACGATATATGATAATCATAATGATATACATAGATATTATAGATGACAATATAATAAATGATTCGATAAAAATAAGCATTGATTACAAGCATATATCATACGAATAGAAAGAGGATTCATATAAGATATCTTTCTCATGTGTGTGTACGCTTCATATGTATAATATAAACTACGATATCTTACTTGCTGATGGTGTTATCCTGTCCCATCAGTTGATGAAAACCAGGTTGCGCCGTATCAGTCCTATCAACACTTTCCTGCGCCGAGGGTCTCAGCGACCTAGGGTTGTTGCTGCTTGGTCCAGCCGAGCTAACGTCATTGCTCTGAAATCTGGGCAACGGGGGAAACATGTGCAATCCAGCGACGTCGTCGATGGCATAACGATGATGGTGATGGCTAGCTGCGAAAAACAAAAAAAGAAAAAAATATTGACACGTACGTGTATATTATAAATGGGCTTCTTTTGTCCCCTTTTCTTCAACAACATAGCATTCCAATCGTCCACCAACAATGAACATAATAAAATAGAACACACGCAGCACCCGCGAGTGCTTACCAAAATGTGATTTTGGGACGTTCATTCGGTAGCGCCTGCCGTGAATCCGGGGACACCTGCCCGTCGGCTTGTCGATCCAGAAATGCATCGTTGCTCACGGTCAAGTGCTCGTCGTTTCGGTGCGTATAATATAAACGTGCGTTGATTTCTTTGTTTGTATGTATATATATATATTACTTATTGTTGCTGAAACGCGTGTTGGTTTCTCAAAAAAAAAGAGCCCTGCTGAGCTGCAGCAGCTTCACCGGCGCAGCTGATCTTGCGACATATTGCCGAACGACGGTCAAATATAAGCCAATAATTAAAACCTTCACAAAGACCTGAAATCCAAAAAGGGAACAATAATCAGATACGCGCCTGGAGATACATAAGTACGACATTATTATGGATATGATCTACATGCGCGCGTGAGACAGTGGAGTATCGTAAGGCAGGTGTTTACGCGCGTGTGTTGTACGCGAAAAGAGGAGGAAAAAAAAAAAAAAAAAAAAATAAAACACCCAAAAAAAAAAAATATCCCCCGAAAACATATACACCCCACAAATCGTAATCATAATATGTATATATATATATATATATATATTGTATCGCATCACACGTTCTAACAAAACAGAAATCTCATCCCCAGCTCTCACCTCGATGATTGCAAGTAGCAGCTTTCGTTCGCAAAATAATGCCGATGGCAATCGAAACACACGGCGATCGTCGTCGTCGTCGTCATCATCATCTTCCTCTTGGTCGTCTCCTTCCTCACATCATCTGGGACGCACAACAAAGCCCATCATCAGCCGCACACTAGCTTGATGCAGCTGTGGAAGCAGCAGCACTCTCACGGACGACGCGCGCGCGCGCGCGCGCGGGAAGTCGAGCTTGTAAGCTCAGCTTTGCTCACTCGCTGCCGCTGCTCCTACGTATACTTAATACACACTCGCTGCACGCACAGCTGCATGCTACAAGTCTATATTTTGATTCCGTTGAACGTATATGCAGGACACACAAGTATATCGTTGTGTGCCCACCGTAGACTCTCCGTGTGTTTTTATCAGAGCTTTGCAAGCTTCAAGCTTTTTTAGCACAAGTGTATGATATTATACGTCGCTCCCCTGACGGAAAACTGAACGAACGCAGCCTAAGATCCTTTATTTTGCATTCCAGAGTCAGATCATGATATGATGATGACTCTATATAAAAAGTAGTAATAAGCGCGCAACTCGCGTGCATGCAATCATGGACCGGATGGACGAGACTGTACGACCCTGTCACCCTGCACACACATCAGAGGCTGAAGCGGAGCCGAGCGCGCAAGTCCCAGAGTATATTGTACACTCTCATACACGTACATAAAATCAAAAGCCCGTCTTTGTAATGAATTCCGTCCGTCGCTGCACAGTGCACACCCCCTAACATATACTGCTGCACACCACCTTTTATATTCCCTTCTCACGTTCTCTCTGCACCCGGCTGCGCGCGCGAGCGAGTCCTGGACGCATGAACGACGGCTGTGCCAATGCCCGTTCGTTCGGATTGCGATCGTCCGACTTGATGAACTGCATCGATTTAACAGCGATGATGGGTACGTTGTATGTATACATACATCGGTGCAGGATTATAACCCGTAGGTATACATATAATTATATACGGGGTGAGTGGGGTGTGTACACGTAATTATATGAGCGCACATTCTGGCTTCAGTAAAGGGTTTTCGTGACTCAATTCGGAGTTTATTCCATCGAGGGATTATTACTGCTTGTTTCTATTACTTGCGATACTTTTTTATCATTCCACCCTTGTGTATTTTAAATACCAAACGTCACCTTAATTAAGGAGCGCGAAAAATTGTAAAAATTAAATGGTATTCAATGGGGATCTCGTGTGCCATTAAAAATGAAAACCCTCCTCCTCCTCCTCCTCCTACTTATACCTATATTGTTTCTCTTACGTTACGGACAACGTGAGCGGGAGGTGTGCAGGAGTTAGTCCTGGTGTTTATACGTAGACACCCGGTCAGGACTCAGGCAATACACCG
>JAPYYV010001693.1:0-29003 GCA_030522625.1 Copidosoma aretas
CAATATATTCCTTGTTTATTTACAAAAACAAACTAGGTAATTTTTACTTTCTACTTGAACTAATATTGGTAAGATTACATCTAATACATTGATAAGATACATTATGATGAGTTTCTGCATCTACCTTGCTAATACTACGACTCGATCAATACTCTACGAAACATTTGGATTTTTTCCAAGGGTTACCTATTTTCATAAGTACAATCTGCAAGCTGAAATTATTTAGTATAATACAGTAACAGTTTTAATGTGTAACTCATTGATCACGATAAAAAAAAAGTAATCTTTAGGTTGCTCCATAATAGGTTGTTTATAATTTGCAAACTTTGATGGCAAATATCTCCTAATTTTTCAGGATTAGGGAGGTCAATAAGGATACCATATATGTAGTATGAGAACAGTACGTTACGCTTTCCATATTTCATATGAATATGTTGTGTATGTGCATATGCACACGATCAGTCAAACGCTAATGGAGGAGTGAAATTTAGAACTCCAAAATCTTCATTTTAAGTAACGTTTCGTTGGTCTAAGCGCCAACTCCATTAGGCTCACTTTAAAAAAAAAAAAAAAACAGAAAATACAACAAGACATATACAACAACCCATACGGACCATATAATACAAGTACATTATAAGTATCCATATAAATAACTATATTATAAATGTGATGACAGTTAATATGATAACGAACAACTCTAGTAATATTGAAAAATTATTTGACAAAAGGTATGATAGTTCAAATATTACAATTTTACAGTGTCTATAGTCACAACAGTACTGTTATGAAGGTCGCAGCAGACTGAAGTGGTTATATTTGAAAATACAGCGGTAAGGTATGTAAACGGTAAAAGTTATTAGATCAAAATACGCTCGAAGGAGTTATACATTTATACGCAGTTAGCATAACTCACGCATAAGAGTTTTGAAAGTATTATTCAAAAATAAAGTATCTTCTTTTCTATTGATTGTGTGTGATGTAGAGTTTATGTGTAACATTTCTGAAAACAATCGTTTTTGTCTGTCAGGCTATTGATCCAAAATTTTAACTTTATCAAAATTGGATTTATGATTGAAAACTCTCATGTGTGAGGTAACAACTCAATCTTTATTGTCGTTTTTTTGGTGCTCATAGAGACGTTTTTTCACTGGTCTTTTTGTCTCGTTTACGTACTCCACAGGACACGAATTGCATTTAAAACTATACACAACATTTTATCTATTAAATTTGTCAATTTTGTCTTTGCCCAAGGTAATCACACTATTAAGTTTATTTTTCATAATGAAAAACAATCAAACACTAAAATTTTTTTAAACTTTTTTTACAAGAAGTAAATAAATCAGGGTTGTATGCAATAGAAATAATGATTTTATGAATAACATCAAATTTTTTAGAAGATTTGGGATTGTGTAATTGGCTGAGCCTGGTTTTGATCTATTTTTGTATAAAATGTTGAGTATAGTCGTTTTCAATCTAGATTCTTTTTTACTATTTGAATGTTTTTGTGATCAAAGGATTTATCTGACAAGAAGATGGCACAGTCAATTAAATTAAATACGGTATTTATTTTCAACGATAAGGGATGGTTAGAGTAGAAATTTGTTAGCCTATTGAAGGCAGTAGGCTTGACAAACCAGTTGGTAAAAAATTTACCATCCCTTTGCACAATGGTAATATCCAAAAAATTAATACAATTGTTAGATTGTAATTCGTATTGAATTTCAGATGTTCATCCTATTCATTCAAAGTACTTAAAACTAGCTTATCATGGTTTTTATGTACGCATGTACATGTGTCGTGAAAAGAGCGCTTATAAAATAAAAGAACACCATTATGATTGTCTTTCAGTTGACATAGGGCCTCTGTCTCGAGGTCTTCAAGTACCAGATTAGCAAATAAAAGAGAGACATGGGGCCTATTGGGCTTCCAAATATCTGTTTAGATTATTGATTATTAAAACTGAAGTGTACATTGTTAAAATATAATTCTGTGCACTATAATTTTATTAAATGTAATTTTTGAGATGTTGTGAATATTCATATATCTTTTATCTAAAATTTAATGACTACTTCTAAAGAAATGTCAGTAAAAAGTGAAACTACGTCCAATGAAATGAGAACGTAGTCTTCAGGAACTTGCAAATCTTTAGTATGTTTGATAAACTTAATACTTTTGTTAAGGTGAGATCTCGGTTTTATAACTATTTAAGATAGTGTTTTGTAAATGATTGAAGCTAGTAAATGTGTAGGAGAATTGATGGACGAAATGATGGGACGAAAAGAGAGAGAAGGTTTCTGTATCTCTGGCAACCCATAACATCCAGACAGCTGTATGCTGGCTTGCGTCAACTGATTTTTGTGATATTTAAATCGCAATAACTCGTTCTCATTTAGATAAGTCAAAATTTTATACTCATTAGACTGCAAATTCCTAAGAGGATTTCTTTTTATAATACTGTAAGTAGTCGTGTCGCTTAGCATATCATTCATCTGTTTGATGTAAGTATTCCTGTCCATCCAGACCGTTACGTTACCTTTGTCGGATCGCATAAACATAATATCTTTATGTCTTTAAGAAAGGATTTCGTGGATTTTAGGTTATGTCTGTTAAAACCATCAATTTTGTTTGAATGAGATTTTTTACTACTATAATTTTTTTGATTTTGCGTAATTCAAGTTATAATTCTGTTTTTATGTTCATCATTCATTTTGCAATTTTGTACACTGAATTCCACATTTTAAATAGTATCAATAATATCAGATTTTAAGGAGGATTGTTTTTTTACTGCGTACTCAGGTCCTAGAGCTACATACTTAATAACATTCTCTGGTACGTCACGACCTGTGAGATTCTTGAAAAAATAATTCTTGTTGGTTTTATTTAAATTACGGTGAGATTGTGTTTTTTCTATTGTATCTAGTTTTTTGTGAAACGTCTGAGCAATTTTATGTTTTTTTGATTTGGAGTTGTAGTATAAACTTTTCGTAAAACTCTTTACTAGAGAATTATTCGGGTACAGAGAGCTAATTTCACACCTTATATCATTCATTTAATTATTTAATTTTTTGATGTGAGAATAGCAATCATCGATTTTAATATTCGGCATGCTTTTAGAAAATGAGAAAACGTATTTGTTGAACTTATCTTTTGACTTATCTATGGCAAGTTCACACTACAACTCCAATTTGAAAAACAATAAATAGTTTTAACTTTAATTATTTGTTTTCCTTTTAGTTATAAGATTAAAGAATATTGGGTTGTTTGGTTGAAGTAGTTATAGATTTTATTTCTGCTTTTCTTGAAAAATGAATTTTCATGAGTGAATAAATTATTTATTTATAAATATTGTTATTGTCCGAGTTAATTTGGTTATTTTGTTTTAGGTAAGTGCGTCTTAACTTATTTAAATTTAATATTAAGCTGAAGTGTACGGGTCTCCCATCTATTTTTTGTTTTATAAGCGGTATTACAGTTCGTGACATTTTTTATTTTCTGATAGAGTATAACAAAGTTGGTTATTTTTAGACGTAGTAGTAGAACATTGCATTAAACCAATTTTTTTCTGGTAGGCAAATATGGAGCTTATTTGCCCTAGGATAGAACTAGTTTTTCTGTTGTGAAAAGAATGTGCTATTCAGCAAATCTTGTCTGTTTACAACATCATCAAAAGTATAATACACCTATATAGAGAATATAATACACGGACAACAGTGCTTATCATATTTTCTATGACCAAACCACATTGTTTCTGATTGGGACACCCTAGCCCATTTCATATAAGTCATAGTTTGCTGGACTTCAACGTCATACATGGTTTGCGAGTGCCTAGTTTTATTTCCACCATTTACATAAGTCGGTTGATCTGTCCGATTCTGGTAATAAGGTGTGATCATACTATGTACGTTATCCCGAAACACAATAGACTACTTTACTTATATTCCGAGTTTCTAAATAAATTATTCATCACTAAACAGTTTCAGCGGGTAGTTCTATTTAGTTGTTTGGTCTGAGGTGCTTGGATTTTATTTTATTTGAATTCCGTATTGAGCTAAATTGTACGAGTCTTTTCGTATTTGTTTTATCAACGGTACGATTGACGTTGACGTTTCTTATTTCCTGCCTCAGAAAAGTAAAGTTAGTTATTTTTGACGTAGTAGTTGAACATTGTATTAAAACAAATGTTTTCTTTCTGACAAATAAGGAGCTTACATGCATTGAAATCTGATTATTTTTCTACGTTGTCAAAAGCACGTGCTATCCAGCCAACCTTGTCTATTTACATCATACTAGAAAGTATTATACATCTTTACAGTAACTATAATGCACAGAAATATATTACGAATCATATATAGTATGAAACAAACATGGTTTTCAACAGAGAGATCTTAGCATATCATTGCTTGGATATAGTATGCTAGACTTCAGCACAATCATGGTTTGCAAACACCTGTATTTTCGCACCATATGCATGAATCAGTTGCTCTGCCCCATTCCTGTAATAGGGTGTGATTGTCGCATATACTTTATTCTGAAACCGAATAGAATGCTCTGTGTATGCTCTTACTAAGTGAGTAAATGATCTATTAATAAACAATATAAGCGGGCGAGTCTATTTAGTTTTTTACTTGTAGGTACTTAAGTTTATTTTTTTTTTTTCGTATTGAGCTCGAGCGTTCGGGGTCTCCCGTTATCTGTTTCATAACTCGTATCACTAACGGTTACATTTTATCGTTCTGCGTCTATCTATTTGCCGAATAAGTGGTCGTCTGGAATCGGAATACCTCGTCTGTTTTCGGCAGAGTTCAAGTAATAGCATATTACGTTACGAGGCTGTAAAGTGTGCTGTGCACGGCCGCATGGAGTATATCGCCTGAGGCGAAGCCGAGGGCGATATTCATGCGGCCGATCGCAGCCCACCTTATGGCCGATTGACGTATACGATTTTTCGTCATCTCCGACAAGAAAGTTTGTTCAACTTTGCAAATAAAAATTAAGGTTAGAACAGTATGTTATGTTGGAGTATTGTTTTCGTCTCAGTACTATATACTGCAACCACGATCCTGTGACAGTCGTTCGTATATATAAAAGATCCATTTATAGTCGAAGTTTATTAATGAAACTCTAACCGAAATTTCTAATAATATTATACGAGTCAGCCACTCTGCTATAAAAATCGTTCATTCATATAAAAAATCAAGCAACACGCAAATGACGTTACTGAAGTTGTTCTTGTCTCTGCAGCAGCTACTGATTAAACCAGCACTAAATAAGTGTTCGCAATAGCACGTAGTGTTAACCTTGAGTGCACGTGCACAAGAAAAGAGAAACAATATTATTAATACAGTACTTGATAAACAGAACAACCGTGTAAACGATAGTTTTTAGAGGTGCCAGCCGACTCAGCGGACTCGTTCTCGAAGGTTTTGTTCTGTTCTATTCCGTACGCGCCTAGCACAAGAAATGTTACGAAATGATTGCCAAAACTGATATTATGTATTTCTATACTAACGTTTTATTAAACTTTTCGGCTACAAAATTTGTCAGCAAAAAGGGGGCTCGTGGGCTCTGATCAGAATCGGTTCTGGTAAAGTCTGGATTCTGCGAAAGCTCTGATCAGGATCATCCTGGCAGAGTCTGGACCTTGAACTGACTGTGCAGTAAGTCTGCTAGAGCTCAAGCAAACGGCTTGCTTGTATACAAGAGAGCTGGGCAGGAAAGATTCTAAAAGATTCTAATGACTTATGGTCAAATAGAGAGCCTCTTATTGTCTTGTGTTCTTATATCAGTCACTCATAGTGGCTGTATGAACGCTCAGAATTCATTTTCGGCTCTTTTGCTGTAACATGAGGAAGTGATTTCTTCGTAATTCTTATCGCCTTTCGTCTTTCCTTACATGGTTTTAAAATGTACAAAATTTTAGTGTATTTTCTAAACACATCCTTTGGCGCGTTCGATGGTTTGGACGCCACTAGTAATATGCTGGTTTTAGCAAACCCAGCTGCTAGGAAAACGAGTGGTGAAAATCGAATAATCTAGAACAGAGTTGCCGGAGGGAATGTACGCATTGCAGCTTCGTTCGCACACTTTCGCATATGATTCGTGGGGAAAATTGGTCTGAGTTATTTATTATTTACAGATTAAAACTTAATTATTTACTAAGATTATACTTATGCATAGCTGCGGCGCTGCAAAAACTACTAGGTTGACTTGAAACGCTTCTTAATATAATTGCTTATCAAAATCAGCATACTGCTCGTAGTTTCATGATAAATAATAAAAAGGGCAACAAAGACCTACGTACACTTACATGTATACAATATATATATATGTACATACACATATATATGAGTATCGATATTTGTTAACAATCGACTTAAGCGCAGTGGTGCACATTTGTCGCATAGCTTGAGGCAGTTGTTTGCGTAGAATGTTCTGCTTAACAATTTACTCTAGCACAGCGGTACGCATTGTCACGTAGCTTGATGCGCCGGCATGCCACTTGTAGCTCTACAATTATTCAGCGCTCAGTCACTCCTGCGGAGGCCGGAGTGTGGGTTTATCGATTGAAAGGAGATAGTAAGAACATATGCCGTATGTTCTGTTATCTGTACGTTGTAGAAGAGAAAACGCTTGCTAAAAATTATTGGGATTTCTCGACGTTACACTATATTTTCAATTTCTGGATCGTTTTTACATTCATTTTGTACGAATATTTATTTTCGATCTCTATATCTTGATGGAGACATATATAATTGTCCGTGAAAAAATAAAGATTTTTCGGAGTACAAGCCTACATTATCAAAACGTTCTTCTTGTGATTTATTAATAGGCATTGAAATTCCAAAATTAAAAGAAATTGTTTTCCGTACAAAGTAAATGTTACTTAAGATAAATTTTCAGTATTTAAGGTTATTCTTTGGATAAAACTCTGTTTCCAATGTTTTTTCCAGTTATCATCTCTGCTTCTTAGTTATACTTAAACAATTTTGATAACTTTAATCGTGTACCATCACAATAACCGTCTGATATACTTAAATTTCTAATTAACATGACTATAGCCGTAAATTTAAAATTAGGTTCATGTGAAGGCAATCCTTTGTGGATATTATTCAGTACTTAAATTGGAAAATTCATATACATATAATCTTATTCATCAACAAATTTATATGTTGCATTATCTACACTGTGATACTTTATAGACTTTCCTCCTATTTGATTTAACTTTTTATTTCTCAATAAAAAAGAGAACTTAGTATGGATTGCAAGTATAACACTGTACTTTAAAATATATTAGTTTCTTTATCGAAAATTTCAGAAAATATATCTTTTGTTTTCCGATTTTCTGGAATATTATACACTTTTTATTCTCGCCAATTTTCAATAGTAACTCAAATTTCTATCAGTAGAAGTACATTCACAGTCAATTTTAAAATATGGAAATGCGACCAAAGACATAATCATTCAATTGTCTCAGCTATGATACTGCTTCTACTACTATTTTTTGAAAAAGAACGAACTTGACGAATGTCTCCACAAAAACTATTAATGTATTTCCAAAAATAATTTTGGTATTGCATACATCACGTGATGATCCATCTACTGTTTCTAAAACTTTTTTAGAAATTATAGAAACTTTACACCAAATAATTAAGTCTACTTCTTACAATTTTTAACTGTTTTAAATTATAACACTTATATCTCTATTCAGACTGAATCTAGAGGTGATTGAAAACTTTGATGACTGGTCATGATTTTTGTACGTAACACGGATGCGATACCAATCCATTTTATTTTTCAATTTTCTTACCAGGACCACTTATAAAATAATTTTTATGATTTTGATGACATAATTTAAAAAAAAAAATTTTTATCAAGAGTTTTTGCAGTAGGAAATTTCTTTTATGTTGATCGTATCCTTCTTATCCATTTTTTGTCGTATCGGTAAAAGTTTTTTGTAAATTGCATCGACTGGAATCGCATCTGCACTACTTCCTAAAGGAATGACAAGTCATAGAACTTTTCGCTTTCCATTGGATTTAAATTATGTATAAAGTGCGTTTCTCGAATCCGAATCTATTGAAAAAAATATAATGCTACTCAAATTGTACTTAAAAAACATTAACATATTTTTCATCATGTAAAAAGAGTTATTTTCTTAATGCCAAATAATGTTAAATAATGAACAAATATTTCATTTATGTTCGTAATCCACAACTATTCTGTATGTTATCACTAACAGTATAAAGTTATTGAGGGTCTCAATGTACAATTTTGTTTTGCTTATTATATAGCTTAAAACGGCATATAAAGTGCTACAATGTAAAACAAATAAATGAATTCTTGTCCCATTATTTAAATGGTTGTAATAAAATGTTATCATTTTTAACTTCTGTGGAGTCTTTGACAAATTAACAATACTCCTAAATTTTTTAATATTATAGAATTAATATCTAGGTACCAAGAGAGACTTTTTTCCACCCTTATCTTATTGTATTATACTTTTGATGATCTAAAAAGATGTTTAAAGGATAAATGTAAATGGAACCAAATTATAAATATCAAACGATGATAGGGGAGCTAAGGGAAAGCAGAGGGTGAGAAGGGAGATCTGAAGGGAAGCTTAGGAGGAGGTGAGGGGAAGGATGAGGATGTGATGAGGGGTGAATAAGGGGTAGCCGCTGGGGGCAGGGAGGAGCAGGGGGGAGCTAACCCAATAAAACATGGATTAAAAATCACGTATATATGAACGAATAGCTACGCGATTTGAGGGGGAGCTGTGGCGGAGCGGGGGGGATCTGAGGGAAGTGAGGGTGGGTGAGACATATTTTTGTTCATACAACTATATCTTATAGGAATATACATTCATGTATCTGTGTATATACGTATTTCTGTATTGCATGTTAATTTTGGTTAATTTTTTACGCCTAATACCGGACACCTTTCTCTCTCTCAACGACACACTATGACCATCACGATCACCTCAGCACCAACACCACCGACTCCCCCCCACTTCCCAAGAACATGGAAAATTTCTGCTGTTTTGTTCATGATTTTATTAAAAAAACAAAAACCGGTTAATCCACCCATACCAAACCTCCTACACCTGTTCCATGCACCTCCTCCACGAAGTGACAGAACATTTTTTTTGCTTTCCATTATTTTCACAAGGATAATAATCATGAAAAAAAAATCTTAATAATCTTAATAATTTTAATAATCTTTCCCCAGAAATCTTTGTTAAATTAATAATGGTCCTTTGCAACGGTACTATTCGCAGTCTTATAATCTGCCTTCTCCTTTAATACTTGCAATCCCCCCTCTTCTTACAATGAAGAATAAATTGTTGCGATACTTCGTTATTTTCTCTTATGATAAGATCATGCAGAAATGACTGCTGAAATATATGTTCTTCTTGATTTTCTATGCACATATATAAATTCTTATTATAAAGTAATTTAAGTGGAACCTTCCATACTTTTACTCCCAACCTCCCCCACACACCCACCAGCGACCCTCACGGTCGCCGAACGCCGCACAGTGGGGAAAAAGTGACTTTTTCGTTTCAAATCAACTTTCCGGCTGAAGTATTGTAGTCATACAGTCGATTATTTTGTTTAATATTTGTAATTGAATTCTCTATCGATACCTCTGCGCTGATTTTCTACTTAAGACCATCCTTTTTTTTAATTGTCCCCAGAACCTCCGAGAAATTCGTGCTTTTTAAATTTTTTTACGTTCGTGTCTCCTCAGAGTGTAAAATATATGAAAAAACTATTGTACAAGTTTTTGAGCTCGCTGAATACGAATTTGCTATCAGATAACTGAAATTCAAAATGGCGGATTCAATATAGCGTAAAAAAATTTTTAAACTGAAAATTTATAGAAAAGAAACATATGCGAAAGTGCCTGATGTCGCTGATTACAAATTTGATATCAAATAACTAAAATTAAAAATGGCGGATTCAATTTTATGGACAAATTTTTTTAATCATCAAAATCCGCGAAAAAACTTATAAAAGGGTCTTTGTAGTCGCTGATTAGTAATGTTTCATTAGATATCAAAAATTCACAATAGCGGATTTAATATCGCTAACAATAGTATATTACGACCTAAGGCCGTAAAAGTAAAGAAAGTCTCAGATCGTCCGAACATTATCATCCGAGGCTTCGCCGCCGATGAAAATGTTCGGACGATCTGAGGCTTCTTTACTTACGGCCGTGGTCAGTATACAATTTTTCTGTGTTCTTCGGCCGGGAAATCGAATGGCCGGGCCGCGCAGCGGCCCAGAAATTCGACTATCGGACGACGTATACAAAAAATTTTTTTTTTTAAACCATGAAATTTCGTGGAAAAATGTATACGGGAGATTTTGTAGTCCCTGATTCGAAAGATTCTGTCCAATACGATAAATTTGTAATCGTCATTTACTTATTACTAACAAGTATGTGAGAAATTGTATTACATCACTGTTATTAGTAGTTTATGTACACGAATCATATGATTTATAATCTATGAATGACCTTGATAACCTTATTTCACCTTGGTTCTGCATAAGGTAGAAAATTTCTTTTCAATTTTTATTGTATACTCATCTTGACGATGAAGAATTCGAACTATTATGTAAATACCTTCATGAGTTTGTTGTTTATTTAATATGAAATTCATTCCAAATATTATCATATTGATTCACTTTGTTCGTAAAGTTCAATCAATAAATTTTTATAAAATGTTACAATAAATTTATAGAACATTTTAGAATAATGTCTTACTCAGACTATAAATTTAGTTACGAAAAATTTCAATTGCGATGCTTTAATTTGTTCATATACTTAATAATACAATTTTTGCATTCAAGAATTGTTATTTTGATACGTAGATACTATGGTTATGTATTATTGTAATTCCTATTGTACAATAGTATTATGTACATCATAAATCTATAAATTGTAACTAGGTTATTTAAAATACATAAGGTTACAATATTTTGTATAACTATTATATACAGTTGATTTTCGTTTGCATTTGTACTTCTGGAATAAAAATTCGAAAATCCATCTAATGTGTAATTTAAATATTGAGTATTTTAAAAAAAGTTCTTTTACATCTTTTGTAACAATTACCATTACGTAGGGTACTCGTAACTGAGACCCGAAAAGTAACGAACATGTGTTATGCACATCTCTTACTACATTTCTACATTAAAGGCAAACGATACAGGGCTGTGGCCAGGGCTTGGTAGCAAAATGTTTTTGCTAAAGACGCAGGTGTCAAAAAGATTCATTGGTATCATATTTAACGTACTTCCCCATGCTTCTTTTTATCTTTGCATCTTCAGTGGCAGTATATTGTTTCCAAGCCCTGATAATGACATGAAACTAAGCAATAACTAATATTATATCCGACCTTTGAGACTAAAAATGATTTCAGACTCGTTTCGTTTTGTTCAGATGCAACCGGTTATGGAAATAAAAGGATATAAAAACGCGTTTACCCGTCCAATTTTGATTTTAAACTGAAAAGCATACCTAGTTCCCCATATATGTTTTATGTCGAGCTGTCATGATTAAAAAAAAATTTGGTTGCCTTCATTAAATCCGTCATTCTGAATTTCGGTTGTCTGATGAAAAATTTATTATAAGCGACAACAAAAATCCCCATGTACGCTTTTTTACGAATTTTCATAATTCGAAAAAAAAATTTGTTGCCATATTGAATTCGGCCCAACATAAACAACATTTTGAAAACACAATAGTGAAAAACGTCGTTAAGAGTTTAAAGGTTTGCAATGAGATTCGCAATGTTTTATTCACATTGACAAACGAGCTCCGAAAGATTCAGTTGGATACAGAAAGAAATATTGTGTTTCATGAAAAATACTTGAATGTGGTGAGTTCAGATCACGGTATAGATGTAAACAACGCGTCAACGTGAACCTTACGAAGACAAATAAATTTGTTAGCAAATGATATAGTGATAGAAAAATTTTACGATGAAAATTTAAATGCGAGTATTTGGATTTAATTATTTGTTCAAGAGTGTGACAGAGTGGAAATTGCTCAGGATAAACATAATGAAGCATTAAGATTGTTTCTTGAAAAATCGGCATTGGACTGGTAGAATGTATTTTTAAAGCAGAATTCTATTTTAAGCTGCGAGGCGTGGAATAATTCTTTTGTTGATACCTTTTCTGCGCAGTCCGGGACAGATATAGCGTTCGCATACAATTTTAAGTTTTAGAATGGTTCGTTGTTAGAGTATGTGTTAAAGAAAAGAAGGTTAGTGTTGGAGATAGATGAGACAATGTTTATAAATACTTAAATTAATATGATTGTAATTAGCTTACCGATTGTTATACAGAATAAATAAATCAAAAAATCTATGGTAAATATAAAAAATTCTATTGCAAAATTAAAGCAATTTGGTAAGTTAAATGACTCAAGAAATTATAATGTAAATAAAAAGTTTTTAAGTGATAGAAAAACATGTAATATCTGGAAAAAATTGGGTTTTAAAAATAAATTTCATTCAGAGATTGTATGTCGTAATAATGATAAATGAGTAAAAAAGACAAAAATGAGAATATTAAAGTTACAAATAGTGAAAAACAAGAAGTGATAGCGAGTTATGAGGAATCAAAAAACGATTAGTTCTCCCACTTATCAAAGTAAAGATTTTGGCAAATGGATTTCCAGCAGTGGGTCTTTATGATTCTGGAAGTAATATTTCTTAAGCTAGTTGAAAATTTTTGTATGAGGAAAATTTTAATATAATAATAAGTGGGAGAGATATTATAAAAGGTGTAGCTGTAACACCGAATACAGAAGGTTTGGTGAAAGTAAGTATTAAAATTGGTTGTATAGAAGGGGATTTTCAATTTTTCATGGTAAAGGATGGTGTTATTGATTGTAAATTTTTATAAGAATTGGATTTGATAAAAAAATTAAGACTTTGTCAAGATGAATATTTAATTATATTACAGAAACAAGAGTCAAGACACATTGAAAAGCAAAATAATGAAAGTGAAATATTAAGTACAAATAAAATGGAAAATGTTATTCGAAAAAATAAGGTAATTTTTGCAAAGTCAAAGTTTGATATAGGAATAGTAAATCGTTATGAAGTCAAAGTAAAGCTATCAAAAAATAGACATATCTCAAAGAAACCTTATGGATGGTCATTTCTAGACAAATTAGAAATTTGGAAGCAAGTTGATGATTTGTTAAGGGCCAGATTAACAGAGTCAAGCAGTCCTTATGCAGCTCCTGTAACCAAAGTTTTTAAGAAACATGCAGGAAAAAAATCACGATTTTGTATTGATTTTAAAGAATTACATAAAATAGTAGTACCAGAAAGTCAACCGTTTTCGAGAATAGATGATGTTACTGTACGTGCCAGAAATTGTAAGTTATTTTAAAAATTGGATATGAATTCGGCATTTTGGTCGATTCCGGTGCGTGCAAAGGATATATTTAAGTTGGCTTTTGTAACTCATGATGGGCACTAGCAGTAAAACTGTTTGCCATTCGGTTTAAAGTCTGCTCCCGCTTTTTTTCAGAGAGTTTTAGCAGATGTGATCGGAAGGAATAAGTTAGATGCTTTTGCAATAAATTACATAGGTGATATATTGGTCGTTTCTAAGAATTACGAAGAATATGTAAATCATGTAGAGCTGATGTTGAGAGTATTATATGAACAAGGTTTTGAATTTAATAAAAAAATATCAGCTTCCTCGAGAGAAGATTACATTTTTAAGTCATGCGATTGGAAACAATATGATTAAACCAATGAATGATAATTCGGCTTCTATTAAAAGGTTTCCTGTGCTTCAAACATGAAATTAATTAGATAGTTTTTAGGAAATATTAATTTTCATTCGAAGTTTCTACCAGATCACATTGTTTTACTGGATCCTTTAAGAAATTTGTTGAGGAAAAATGTGGTTTTCAATTGGTCTAAAGAGTGTTAAAATAGTTTTAAATCGACGAAAAAATATTTATGTTAAGTTCCTGCTTTGGCAATATATGATCAAGAGGCTCCAATATATATATTTACTGATGCAAGTGTTGAAGGAATTGGAGCAATATTGAAGCAGCCACAGGAGGATAATTTTTTGAAATCGGTGTTTTTCTTTTCTAGAAAGTTGACACATGCTCAGAAGACAAGAAAAAAATTTTCATAGAATGTTTAGCTATTATAGAAGCTATTTTGTATTGGCAGTATCATTTGATTGGAAAAAAATTTGTTGTGTTTACTGATCATGGACCACTGGAGAACTTTAATTTAAGGAAGAGTAATGACTCAGAATAATTGCAGATTTTGAATTATATTTCACAATGTGATTTTGAGATTTTCTATAATCCTGGTGAAGATAATATTGACGCTGATTGATTATCTAGAAATCGATTTTAGAATCACATGAAGATGCAGACAATAATTCTGTGATTAAAACTTCGAATTTATTAAGACTGTACGACATAAAAGAGAATCAAAAATCGTTGAAAGTCGATTATAAATGCATTATTAAAGATAGTATAATCTACAAAGTTTTAACTAAAAGAGAAAAAATATGGATAACTGAAGATTTGAAAAAGTCTCTCATTAAAAGTATAAGCATATTAAAGTGGTTTGCAAATCTTGTGAAACTTGTACAAAAAATAAGTTAGGAATAAGTTGTTTTAAGCATCCCTTCTCTCAACTTGGCCCAGCAAACAAAACTCCTAGAAATAGTATCTTTAGATACAATAGAAGGTTTTAAGGGACATCAATGTTCAAAAAATTTTTTACATTTAGTGACGTATCATTTCACAGGATTCGCACACATAACTACTTCAAAAACACAAGTAGCAAAGAATTTTATACGTATGATAAAAATAGAAGAACAAGATAAAAACATTCAAGTACTATTAACAGATCAATATTCTGGTATAAATTCAGCACAGTTTAAAAAATATATAAATAAACAAAAAGTTACTTCAATTTTTACAGCATTGGATTATGAATTTTCTAATGGATTGAATGAAAGGACAAATCAGACAACACGATTCATAGTTTGACTGGATTTGTTACTAATTATTTGTCGTCAAAATTGCATGAATCATTTTAACTCGATAAATTAAATGATGATAACTCGAAAAATTTGGGGGATAACAGAGAAATAGCTTACAGAAATTCAGAAAAAATTTATGATCAAAATAAAAAATATTACGATAAAAATGTAAAAAATTGGATTATAAGGTTAGAGATCTGGTCTATATACAAAACGGTAACAAGTCGAACAGAGATAAATTTGATATAATTAGTGTAGGTGCATTTTAAATAAATAAGAAGATTTCTAAGGCAATGTTTTTGTTGGACAGTAGATTTGGGAAAAACGAGTCAAATTTATTTTATGCTAGTAAGCTTATTCCTTATTCCAGTGGATTATTTCCTTGGTCTTGAAAAGGGTGGATACAAGCTTGTTCGTGGTCAAGCTCGGCTTTGTCGTTGGTAACCTTTGAAGAGATAGACAGTATGGAATAGGAATCCGAGCTGATAACCTCGTATTGAGTGATGTTATTGTTCTAATGTAAAAGGTTTGCTATCGGCAATTGGATTAATTCTGGTTGGTTTTAAGTTTTTCGTTTACTGTAATATTTTATCAGCTTACGCTAATTTGCATATAATATTTATATTAAAGTTCTTTACTGCATCATACAAGTGTTGATTAATAACCCAATTAAATCTCCAATCCCATTTAAGTCCCTTAAATAGGGAGTTAGATATTTATAATACTTACTGTTATGATATACGATGAACTTATCCCCAAAAGATTATATTAAGATACCTTCAAGGCGCTGTATGAATGTCTCCTAATTCCATGACATTTACAAACTACCGCCGAAGGAACGGACTTCGATTTAATACTTAAGTAGTCTAGAACCTAGTTTATTTTACAATATTATGACCAGGGACGTATTACCACCTACACCAACAACGCCATGGTGTAGGGGCAGCACTGCTGACAAGGGGCGGCAGAATTGAAACAAAATTCATTTTTTTCCTCCAAAACTTAAGGAATATATTCCTAGAAAAAAATTCGATAATAATTATTTTCTAAAAGTACATTATTATGGAATTAAAATACGTATTAAACCATTTGTTAGTATTCAAATATTAAAACATAGGTACAGTTTTTCTTTCATTATTTCCAACAATATTTTATAGAAGAATTCTACGTGCTCGTTTTTTGTACAAAATCAAACAAATTAATAAACGGTTCTATATCCAATCCCTTGTAAAATTTTTATTGGATGCATACTAAAGCTAATGCAATAAGGAGGTTCATCCTTGGGTTTATCTGCTACTGCTGGAGCCAAACACGAAGTTTAACTTTTAAGATGTGATTGGATTAGGGCAGTGCGCCATCTACGCCTATGTATAACATCGAATAAAAATCATAAATTTTAGGAAATATCTAATCGTTGATATCTTAACAAATAAGCAGTAAATCGGTTTTTAGATAAAAACAAGTTTTTAGAATATTTTTGATACAAAATTTTCATTGAGATCACTCTGTTATTTTTATTAGAATTTCTTCGTAAAACGTCAAAAAATTTGAATTTCTCATAAGATTCTATATTATAAGACACACTTTTGTATGATCAATATACCTCGACTATGTATTCTGTATTTATTTATGAGCACAACTTCTTTATGGAGTTTTTTCTGTTAATAAAATGATCAGATAAACCTATTTTGGTCTAACTTCACCATGATCAGTACGTAAGCATTTCCAATTCGACGCAAAAGTAAAAATGATCTTTCCCCGTTAAAATTAACAACCAATAAGCACAAAAACATAGACAGCATAATATAAATGTGAGGATAGAGACAATGCAGTGTAGTACTAACTTAAGGGTTTATAAATATAAGAATTTTATTTGATTTCTCAAAAAATCATGCTTATTGAACGTTGCCCAGGGCTTCCGGTAATTTTTTATTTGATTTTTTCAGAGATTAAAAAGTGTAAAAAATTCATTTTGATATACATATAACAAAAAACTTTTTTTTTCATAATCAAGTCTGGTTTTTATTATGACAGAAAATATAACTTAATTATTGTAAAGTAACTGTGAAATACTAAATTTTTTTTAATTTTTAATTCACTAATAATTCGGGCCATATCCGGGCCAGACTATGATACTCATATTGCAATAACGGATACACATAGACTCGAACCAAAAATAATTGCACTGCAGACAGCTGCCTGAGCTGATCTTTAAATATATCCTAACGTTTTCTAATATTGCCGTCGAAGCGTACCGTTCAATCGGCAGTGCTGACATGCTACGATCGCTGTAGCACACTGTGATTATTTCACCAGAGCAAGTACCGCCGTTTGGGCGGTGTTGTACTACCGCTGCGGTTGTACATTTTTTTCAGTATCTGTATTCAGCGGGCTCAAAAACTTGTCATACAATAGTTTCTTTATGTATTTTACACTCTGAGGAGACACAAACGTAAAAAAATATAAAAAGCATGATTTTGTAGAGGTTTTGGGGGCAATTACAAAAAAGTTGGCCTTCAATAGAAAATCCGCCCAGAGAAATAGATAGAGAATTCAATTATAAATATTTAAAAAGAAAGTCGATTAAATAACTACAAAACTCTAGACGGAAAATTGATTTGAAACAAAAAAGCTACATTTTTCCCACTGAGTGCCCCAATAAGATTTAAGTCTTTTCATTCTGCCTACACCCCTTTTTCACAACCCCAGTAACTAACTTTTTACCTTTAAAGCCTTCTTCTCCTAACGTTTTCTTCTCTACACAGAATAAAGTAAAGTTACTCCGTTTTGTGGTGGTTTTTATTGAGGTATGAA
Organism: Copidosoma aretas; assembly: GCA_030522625.1. Lineage (NCBI taxonomy): Eukaryota > Metazoa > Arthropoda > Insecta > Hymenoptera > Encyrtidae > Copidosoma > Copidosoma aretas. Next base: position 17,862 of record JAPYYV010001693.1, read on the forward strand.
CTTCTCACCTGCTGCCACTTCTATTGTTTTTTGCAGATTTTTGGTGTCCTTTTCAACGGTGCCTGCATAGTATTTTTGCTTGGATTCATGCAGAAAGTCATGCAGGAATCTTGGCTAAGCTTTACTGCGTTCCTTTTTCGAACTGCATTATAAAATACGACTTACGTCCCTTGTATTGTCATACACTATTGTTATAAGTGATTAAAAAAATTCTTCATCTTTATTTAACTCGCTATACGTTTTATAAAGTGTTCTCTCGGTATGTGTGTCAAATATTCTGATTATCTTTAATATGAATCAAATTTAATATAACATAGCACTTCAATGGCCTCCAAAGACTACTACCATGTATGTTTTTTAAAATGAAAAACCGTTGTAAAAAATTGGCTTGATTGATAATTGCCTGTAAAAGTATCAGCTGTTTTTTATATTATTATTGATTTGAGATTTATGTTATACTAATCCCAAACAAATTATTGTATTTTGAAATGTTTCATATTTTACTTTATTGTAGATCTCAAAATTATACAATTACGTTGCAGTCTTCCTTTTAAGTCCTATAAATTAAAAAACTATTGTTTCTGAACTCCGAAAGTACTATGTTTATCTACCTGTTGGTACATTTTTATGTATATTTTTTCATTTATTCCGAAATCCAAATAAGTTATTAAAAGTATTATGTCTAGAAAGGTTAACGTATTTTATTGACTTTGGAGAATCATCAATTTCATACAATCTAGGTCAAGCTATAAATAGTATTTATCATTATCCATTATTTTATCAAATTTGCATGAGATAACTAAACTCTGCAATACATTTTTTTTCAAATCATTGCAAGGTCAAAATCTTGTAGTATAAGTTTAAAAATGTATAAAGATAAAATTTAAAATCGTACAAAATGCTCTTCAAGAAGCGGTGCTATAAAAAGGTGTTATAACAATGTACAAAAAATTAATGAATGTTGATGTATGACATCAAAATATTATGCCGTGTTTCTGCGCTTTACTATTGCGTTGGCGCTGGGCAGTGAAGCTTGCCCAATCGTATGTCTACGAGCTGGCTGTGTTGTCCAATCATGAGTGTGCAGGGGTTTTGCGCTGTCACACTGCAACGCTAGTCCGCTTAGATCGCTCGCTCCAGCAGATAGTGTTCACTCCTGCTCGTTAAGGCAAGGCTTGAGAACATTCTCCCTTGCAATTTCAAGTTTTACTTTTATTCAAAACGATCGCGAGATTCAAGCTTTCTTTATCTTATTACTTTTCGTTTACTAATCGAACATAGGATAAGTTCGGTACCCTTTTCTTAAGCAGTATCAAGGTGCTTATTTTGTTAAACTTGTTTCTTTTAGAGTGACGACAAACAAATTTATGTACACGCGGTTCAAGATTGCGCAGTGTTGTGTTAATTTCTTGACGCGCGTGTCTCCCAATATTAAGTTCTCCATTTATTCCAAAACCCCCTCCAGTACCTCTTTATCAAATACAATCCACGCTAGCTCGATCCTTTACATTAATGTCCTTCGAGCTGCATGGGTGATAAGGAGAGGAGACGTGGCCATTAACATATTAAGACCGTGTGTATCATTACAAGGACGGCCATCTTGGCTCTCCTTTGTGTATCAAGAGCGATCTCGAGTGGACGCAGTCAGCGCGCCCGCGCCGGTGCGTTGCCTATCCAATACACTAGCACATACAATGCGTGCCTCTATACTTCTTGTGCGCCTTCATACGTACATCCTTACCAAGATCGATAGTGCTTGGCTCGCTTGAAGCCAGGCCTTTGTTGTCAATCTGTCGCTGCCGTGTAACCACGACGCCATTTCGCCCGTCCGTCTGAACATCACTGCTGTTCCTGCAGGCCTTTGCTGCGGGCCACCTGTGCTCGCTCCCTGCTGCTGCTATTGTTGCGGGCCTTTGCTGCAGGTGACCTAGTGCCTGTACCCACTTTTGCTGTTGCTGCGCGGGCTCTCTGCTGCGGGCCACCTGCGTTCGTGTCCGCTGCTGCTATTGCTGCGGGCCTTTGCTGCGGGCCACCTGTGCTCGCTCCCCGCTGCTGGTTTTGCTGCAGGCCATTGCTGCAAGCCACTTGTACTCGCGCCCTGCTGCTGTTGTTGCTGCAGGCCTTTGCTGCAGGTTACTTCGTGCCTGCAACCACTGCTGCTGTTGATGCGGGCCCTAGCTGCAGGCTACCTCGTGACTTTTAGAAAAGCTATCTCGTGTCTGCACCTGCTGCTGTTGTTGCTGGTGCTGTACATATTATAGTTGTTTTCTTGTGCGCCTATCGTGATTATAAATGCATTCTTCGACTTTATGTATGTACTAACAGTTTGTAAATCTGTTAGTACTAATAGTTTATTAATCTGTGAAAACTAATTGTTTATAAATGGCGTTTTGCGTATTCAACCGTACTACTGCCTTGTATTTAGTTATAACAGCACTACTGCTCCTTCAGAACAATCTGATCCTTCAATTCATTGATAGTCTCTCAACTCATAAATAGTTCACCCCCTTTATTTATTAGATTTTATTTTTAGAGATTTGTATGGTCATTGGCGGTCTGATTAGGGAATTTCATTGCATATGACAGGTGGTTGTATCTAGGAAGCATGCCTCTATAGGAGTTATACACCATACAGCTTGGCTTTTTAACAAAGATAAACAATGCCTTTACAATCTTCAGAAATTTTGGTGCAGCAAAAATGACAAAGGGCCAAGCTGTGTCCCGACTGCAGCAAGTTAAAGATACGTTCGAACAGCTCAAAATGATTAACACTACTATACTACAATTAGATCCTTTGGCTACCAAACATGATTACCTTGCTAATCAGGTGTTTGAGAACTGCGAGGACGCTTATTATTCTGTAGTCGGAGAATTAAAGGATCATTTATTTTTCTTAAGTGGTAATAATCATGCTCCTCCTACACCGCCAAACACAAATCCTAATCCTTTTAATTATCAAAGCTACTCTTTATTGCCCACATTAGATCTTCCGGTTTTTAATGGTGCCTTGGAAAATTGGGAGAATTTTCGAGATGTATTTAGAGCGGTAGTACATCGTATACAAGAGCTTCCAGGTATAATCAAGTACCAGCATTTGCGCACTCATGTTTCCGGTGATGTGTATGATTTGTAAAGAATATTTCTCTCACAGAGGAAAATTACTCACAAGCGTGGGGAGCCCTGACCAAGTTCTATAATAATAAGAGGCATCTGGTGTCTATCTATACGTGTGCGCTCTTGAACTGTCAGGCAATAAAGAATAGTTCCTGTTCAGAGATCCAACCCATGTCTAAGAAAACTTGGGGACCCTTTTGATTCCCTTTTGGCATTGGGTAGACGGGAAGGAATGAAGATGTATTCATCGTTTTTGTTGCCAGAAGGTATGATTTTTATACAAATGAAGATTTAGAAAGGGACCTCGGTAGTTGTACTAATTTACCTACTGTGCAGCAATTGCGTGACTTTATTGCATCTCAAATAATCACATTGCAGGCTTCGGTGAAAAAACCTGGACCTATTACAGAAAGTAACAAAGGTAAGCCAAACAAGTTTGTATCCGCACATGAGACCACCACCTCTCCGGTTGAAACTAGTACCCTTAAATTTGTATTCTGTATCCAGGCACATAATTTGCGCCAGTATGATGCCTTTAAGTCTAAGAACTGGCAGGAGAGAAAACACTTTATTGAAAGCAAACAAGTTTGTGCGAATTGCTTTGGTAACCATTCTAAAAAATCGTGAAATTCAAAATACAACTATTTTCAATGCCACAAAAGGCATCACACTCTGTTGCACAGGGATAATGTTGATTTAACTAAGGATTGATCTTATTCAGGTTCTAAGGGTTTGGTTAAAGATATAAAGAGGTTTGTCTGATCAATCGCATGGTGACCAAACGAAAAACGATCCCCGCTTTAATGTTAATGTTTGCAATACAGGTCGTATTAAGGCCCCTCAAGTTCTCTTGGTGATCGTCATGGTCCACATTATCGACTCACATGGCACTTACCATGAGGTAAGAGCTTTGATTGACCCATGTTCTCAAACCTCTCTAATATTCAAGTCTCTTTGGTATATTTTGCTTCTCGATAGTGAAGGTATTGATGCTTCCTTAACAGGTGTTGGAGGTCAAGTAATAAACGTCAAAAACTTGGTTCGTTTTCTTATACAGCCTTATTTTGAGTCCAAATTTAGCTGCAAAGTAGAAGCTTTAGTTGTATCTTGTATATCATCTTACAAACCTCCTACCCAAAGGGAACAAGTTATTTAAATCATATTAACGATTTACTACTTGCCGATCCTGATTATTATAGCCTAGTTAGGATCGTCTTCTTACTTGATGCCTCTGTGCACGCAACTATCATTGAAAGTTCTGTTCGAAAAGGTTGCGTTGATAAATCTATCGCTTCGTCATTGAACCTTGGGTAGCTCCTTTCAGGACCTGTTACGCCACTTCTCAATTCAGGGCCGAGTCAATCTTTGGTGTTGCATACTGTATAAAACTCCGACTTATTTGAGCTAGTCCGAAAATTTTGGTTGGTTGAGGAACCCATAGTACAACCCAAATTAAGTCCCGAGTACGCTGAGTGTGAAGAGCATTTCGTTCGAACACATATTCGTCAATCGGATGGTCGTTATGTAGTCAAATTACCTTTCAAGTCTCCACCCACTGAATTTAAGGATATACAAAGAGATTTATATCAGACAGCCCACGCCATGTTTAAAAACTTAGAACAGAAGTTTCAAAGAAATCCTGATCTTTACAATGCCTACTGCAAGTTTATGTCTGATTATCTTGCCCTGGGACACATAAAAGAAATCCAAGATCAAAGTATCGCAGTTTATATTGTACCATATCATGGTGTCTTCAGACCAAATGAGTCAAAGCCTAAGTTGCAAGTTGTTTTCAATAGATCTTTAAATAGTCGAACTGGAATTTCTTTGAACAAATTATTAGCTATTTTAAAATATTTTTGAAATAATTATTAAGTGGCGTTTCTACCAATTTGCCTTTGCCACTGATGTGAAAAAAATGTTTAGGCGAATAATCTATATATGATCAGGTTTTTCAAACGATTCTCTGGAGATCGGAACCTTCACTAAACTAAAGAACTTCTTACTTACCACCGTTACTTACGATCTTGCTAGCTCTCCATATTTGGCTACTCGCGTTTTGAGGCAAGTTGCAGCTGATTATATTAGTTCTTACCCACAGGCAGCTAAAATTATACAAGAGGAGTTATATGTAGATGATTGGCTATTGGCCCCGTGCAGCTCGGTGGAGGGGAGGGCTGGCGCCACTTGTTCATTTTAACACACGTTCTTATGGAAAACAGGGGGTAAAACTTTCAGTGAGCTCTGGGGGCAAAATAAGGGCAGCAACAGCTCTGCACTGGGCAAGTAAGTTGGTCACTCCCTCGATGAGGCTAAACAAAAGGCTAAAGATCTGATAGCGTTGACTACCCAAGGTGGCTTTCCTTTAAAAAAATGGCCCTGTCGCCTCTTGAAATTTTATCTGACATTCCGACGGAGTGTTTAATTGGCAACCCAAGGAATTAAAGGAGAGTGCCGAGACTATTTCAGTTCTAGATTTATCCTGGAACTCAATTAATGATGAGTTTTTGTTTTATCTTACTATCGATCAAAGCCCGTCATCATGGACTAAACGTTTGCTCTTACCACAGTTGGCTAAAATTAATGATCCGTTGGGTTTGTTTTCCCCTGTACTTATTGTAGCAAAGGTTCTTTTTCAGTCTTTCTGGCTGCTCAAGATTTCCTTGGATTATCCAATCCCGGAATCTATAGTCGTTACTTGGATAAAATGGTTGTCGGAAATTCCACAACTCAATGAAATACCTCTTCCTTGTTCGAATTTATATTCGCCTAACAACAAGTCCTTGGAAACAACGTTTCTTAAGATTAAAAGTTGACTTTCTCTTTATTTATGTGTTGATAACCAGGTTACATGTCATTTGTATACTAATCGTTAATCAACAAAATGTCAAACTAAACTTTTGCGTTTTTTCATAATTTACATTAATATGAGTGGTTATGCGTTCCACAATTCTCCTTTGAATCTTCGTTTAATTATTTGATACTGTTTCGATAGAAATACTTTGATAGAGATTTTTTGATGTACATACGTACCGACTGCTATCCATTAAACGGCGGAATATGTATGACATAAAAATATTATGCTGTGTTTCTACGCATTACTATTGCGTTTGCGCTGTACAGTAAAGTTCGTCCAATCGTATGTCTACGAACTGGACGTTTTATCCAACCATGCGTGTACGCTGTCACCAATCAGAGTGTTTGATTTACCTTCGTCCCTGCACCCGCCGATCTTACCACTGCAGCGACAGTCCGCTTAGATCGCTCGCTCCAGCAGGTAGTGAATACTCCTGCTTATTAAGACAAGGCTCGAGAACATTCTCCCTTACAATTTCAAGTCATACCTTTGTTTAATACGGTCGCAAGACTCAAGCTTTCTTTATCTTATTACTTTTCCTTTACTAATCTAACATACGATATTTTCGGTATCTTTTTTCTTAAGCAATATCAAGGTGCTTATTTTGTTAAACTTGTTTCTTTTAGAGTTACGACAAATAAATTTATATACACGTTGTTAATGATTGTGCAGTATTGTGTAAGTTTCTTGACGCGCCTGTCTCACGATATTAAGTTCTCTATTTATTCCAAAACCCTATCCGGCACCTCTTCATAAAATACAGTCCACGATAGCTCGATCATTTTACAGTTGATGTATGCATCTTAATATGGTAACATTAAGTTTTAATACTAATTTTTGATCAAAGTCATTTTTCTATTGGTTTTTAAAAATTCTTAATAATATTCTCGAACGCCAGAAATTTTTTGCAATAGTTGAATAAATTTTTTTTGTTAACAAATCGTTGTTATTGCTATTATAACATTATGATGGTAAAATCGTTGAAAATGAGAAAAATATAGCTCAAGGATTTATTGAGTTTGCAAGCAAAACTAATATTATAAATAAGTGCGTATATATTAAAGTTAATATTGATTTAGTTCAACAAAACACAGATAACCGATGCATTACATGAAAAATCATGAAATTAAAAATGGCGGGCTGTAAATGGCGAGCATGAAAATAAATGACGTATATTTCTTACGTAAAAAAACGTATGGAGGTCTTTGTAGTCACTTATCAGGAACCTGGTGTCAAAATAATAAAATTTAATACAGCAGATTCTAAATGGCAGACACCAAAATAAAAAAATTTCCATTTATTACGTTTAAGAATACGTATAGGGGTTTTTAGGGTCGAATCGAGGGTGAAAATAAGAAAATTAATTATGGCGGATTCAAAATGGTAGACATTAAGATAAACAATTTCTATTTATTACTTTAATAATACGTATAAGAGTTTTTGGGGTCGCTGACTACGGATCTGATGTCAAAAAAATAGAATTCAAAATGGCGAATTCAAAATGGCGAGCATGAAAATAAATTATTTGTGTTTGTTACGTCAAAAAACCCGTATAGTGGTCTTTAGAGTTGCTCATTACGAATCTTGTGACAAAATTGAAAAATTCAAACCGGTGGATCTAGGATGGCGGACATGATAATAAAAATTTCTATTTGTACGTGTAAAAAATACGTACAGGGATTTTTTGGATTTTCCGATACGAATCTTCAGTCCAAATTAAAAAAATTTAAGATACTTTTGATAAGATTGCGGACATAATATTAATTTCCTTTTGTTACCCCAAAAATGTATGTATAGTGGATTTTCGAGGTGACTGACTGCAAATTTACTGTCGAAATTAGAAATTCTTAAATGGCAGATCCATCACAAAAGAATTTCTTATCATCACTTTAAAAGGTAGTGTTGTAGGTTTTGCGATTGCTTGTACACTAAAGGTAATTACTTGTATTCTGATAAATTCAAAAATTCCGGTACTAGTACTTGTTTATTCTGTTTTTTACAGAGTTCATATAGAGTTTTTTAACCGACCGTTTTTCATAATAATAACTTGTAGTTTCTTTTGAAATTATTATTGATAAAGGTTAAGGGATTCGATTGAAGTTATCCACTTCATTTTTAATTCTATCACGCCACATAGGCATTACCAATCATGACGCTAATGGAAACCTGGAATGTGCTTTTAATGTAGGTGTAATACAGCAATTTTAATCACTGTTTGAGTAAATTATATTGCGGACCAACATAAATATAATTGGACATTCATGTTACACTTAAATGTTCAATAAGGAACTGTTTTTATAGAAAATTCTAATGAAGACTTAAGTACTAACATATTGTACAATATTTTCGTTCTAACTAACCATGTATTTCACTTGGAGTCTGTATAGCGTGCACCACTTATTTATGTTAGTTATTTACGAGTATAGAACCATGTATATAACACACAGTTCGAACGTTACCTGATAATTCAATATTCGCTACGAGTTATTGCGATGTTTTAGTGCTATGAACAGTTCTTTTCATATTTGTATATCAATTAAGTAAAAAAAAAAGGTTTTATACCTTATTAAAGTTGTTATAATATTTTTGATTTTCCACAAAACAGGTTTTTGCGATTTTTTAGATAGAAAATTGTAATTAGATTCCTTAATTTGTTATATCTTATAGAAAATGAAACTCTCTTCATTCTCTATTTAGACCTGTAATTATATTTCATTGCGTTTATTTATTATGAAGAAAATACTAGAATTTTTCCAACAGATTCATAATATCTTTGGAATACCTCAACAGTTTTTCTTTTACTTAGGGATTTAAATTTCTATTTTATTATGCTTATAGCAACATGATATTTATGCTGAAAGTATGTATCTTACAAAGGTTTTTAAAACACTTTCATCTAACCTGTTATTTTTTTATTTTATTTAAATATGATCCATTTAAAAGATCTGATTTTCTGGGAAAAGTTTATTCTATAAACTACATATTGATGCTTTTTCCATAAAAATATATAGCTTTCATAGTTTAAGGGCAGCCCGGAGATAGTTGAAGTTTTCTACCTTATCGGTAAGGATGATTTATCTTACAGCTGTATAACACTATTTATTAAATTACTAGCTATTTTATCGAAAAATTATAAGTTCATTGATTGATCAAAAACTCGCGCAGAAAAATGGGCAATACGATTGTGCATCACTCATCTAAAATCGTATTTCCTATTTTTCTCCGAGAGGTTTTGTTCAATCAACTTCAACCTGAACTTGATTTATTCTTTAAAACACAGAGAATTGTCGTAAACTCTTGGTTCATCAAGATAATACCTATATATTTCGTAACAATGTGTAGTAAGCTATCCAATCTAAAGCATACATGCAATTTCCTAACTTATCGACAACGTTGTTTTGATCATGCACACATACACGTACCTTTTACACAGTAATTATTGGACACATCGCTATTTACTAGACAAAATAAGAGTTGGAGACAATTCTTTGTGTTTCAAAGAATGAATTAAGCAAAAATTTAAGTCGATTGGTTGAAAACTTGTAAAGAAAAATGGGAACTACGATATTAGATGAGGGATGCGAAATCGTATTTCCCATTTGTTTCCGCAAGTCTTTGATCAATAAATGAATACTTGGGCTTGATTTACTCGTTAAAATGTAAAGAATTGTCGTCAACTTTTTGTTTTTCCATAAAATAACTAGTCATTTAATAAATAGTGTTATACAGCTGTAGAATTAAATCGTCCTCATCGAAAAGGTAGAAAATTTTAATTATCTCCGGCTCTTAAGGAAATGGCAAAGTAGCGAGTACTCTGCTATTTTCATAAAATATTTATGAAGTTCATTTTAACATCATGTAACATTAATGAAAAAAGAAAAATATTAAGATTAAATGCACTTAAGTAAGCTTTGTACTGGTAAATGATCAAGTATTTTTTTTAATTAAAGAGATTAGACCTATAATTACTACTATATTTTAGAATATCAAAGGTTGAGTTGTTAAACGACTTGAGATTTAAGAATATAATAGGTTGGAGCAGGTAACTTCCGGGGTTGAATGATTATATGATTATATTATTTAGAGTAAGTTAACTTTGTCCTCCTTCATTTATTATTACATACAACTTTATTAATTCAAAAGTATATTATAATCGTTTAGGTAATTAGAATAAGTCTTACGAAAGAAAAAAACAGCAACGCCAATAGAAATCTCAGCATATCACGAGTAACAATAATTACTTTCTGAGAAATCGCAAAATTTCATACACAACTTTTTAAAGAAATGACAAATAATTCTTTATTAATAATCATTTTGAATTTCGTTATTTTTAAACCAGGTTCGTAATAAGCGACATCGAAAATCCCTATAAGTATTTTTTTATTTAATGAATAGAAACTTTTTATTTTTATCTCAGCCATTTCAAATCCGCTATTTTAAATTTTATGATTTTGACACCAGATTCGTGATTAGTGACCTTAAATGCAATTGTAAACTCATTTTTATGGATAAAGAAAAAAATTCATTGAACTTTTTACTCGACCTTTTAATCCACCATTTTTTTAGATGAGGTTATATAAAAAATGTAACTGTGACGGATTGTAGTATACACTCTTAGAAGCCATGACATATATTTTTATTTTTTTTGGTATAAAATTAGCGTGGCGCAAGACTTTTGTCCGAAAAAAGTCCATTTCGTCCTACTGTGCCTCGCTCGGGAACCCTTAACGTTTTTCGTGAAACAATGCAGGCCACTCCACAGTAGAAAAGATCTGAGAAAATGATCAAAATATTTGCTTTAGTTGAATTTTTATGACAAATCACAGTACAATAAGTTATGTTGTTTGTCTTGAGCTGTAATATCGAAAACCGTTTCGCAACGTTGGCCATCACTTGAAAATCAATAAAAATAGGGTTAACACAACTATTAATTGTTTGTTTTTATATTTACGAGATAATGTTGAACATGATAGTTGCAGATCTCGAAAATACACTTACATTTTTTTGCACGTAGCATTTTTTTCTAAGATGTAAATCATACGCTCCAAATACAGAAAATAACCGAAAACATGAATTAAAAATTTTTCAACACATCAAATTCCTATTAATAAAAATTTTCTATGTATTTAGTTTATAGGAATAACCTATGCTATTTATGTATTTTTCATATA
>JAPYYV010001694.1:0-24458 GCA_030522625.1 Copidosoma aretas
TGTCACAGGAGCGTGGCTGCAGTATACAGTACTGAGACGAAAACAATACTCCAACATAACATACTGTTCTAACCTTAATTCTTATTTACAAAGTTGAACTAACTTTCTTGTCGGGGATGACGAAAAATTGTATACGTCACTCGGCCGTAAGGTGGGCTGCGATCGGCCGGATGAATATCGCCCTCGGCTTCGCCTCGGGCGATATACTCTATGCGGCCGTGCACAAGCCACTTTACGGCCTCGTAACGTAATATAATAATATATATAATATATATACTAGTGGGGATTCGCCCCCTGCGCGCTCTGCACGCCAACCCCCCGTTATTTGATGGTTCTCAAAAAAGTTTTCTTTGTCAATAAAAATTTCATTACATTTTTTACAAATTTACTGTTGGTTGCTGACAAAATATAATTAAATATTTATAAATGACTTCTTGTTTTTCCATTCAATTTTGAGATGAAGAATTTTCTGAAAAAAAATTATCATTTTTGATAAACTTAATTGTAGAATTCATTCAGTTTCTTTATTTGAACAATACTTACTATTTTTATGTACTTTACGTTGATGTCTCTTCAGAGCATCATTGCTTGAAAAAGACTTTCTACATTTACAACAAATTTTCTTTCCGTTTTTTCCATGTATCGAATTATGCCGAATAAGATGAGTTTGTCTTTTAAATAATTTTCTACAAACACCGCATTCATTCATTCTACTATTTTCATGTTCTTTTTTGTGACCTATAAAATGCCGCCTATTTTAAATAATTATTTCACATCTTTCAAATTTAAAATATTTGTTTTTATGAACTTTCATGTGATTTTTGAGATCTTCTTCTTTTCCGTAAGTCAAGAAGCAAAATTCGCACTTCAAATGAAAAGTGAATCTGTGAAATAAATTTATCATTTTCAGGGTAATATTAAGGACGTTCATCACACACACTTGAGTCTCTACTCTCTGTAGCTCTCTGAGATTATCTCAATAATCAAAATAAACACACTAGCACTAAGGTAAATGTGCCAATCCTTGGCCACCTTAGTAGGCCAATTTCTAAACTACTCCATAAATATTGAAAAAAATTTGAATTTAAAATCTTAATTTGTATTATTTGATGGTTCTGACGCTATTCCAAGCATTACCGAGGGGATATACTTTTTTGGCAAACACATGAAAAAAGTTTTTATTCATTATTTGACTTAGTGGAATGTTCCAATTCTTGGCCACTGTAAAAAAAAATTGTTCCTGTGGCCAATACCTCATGTCCCAATAACTGGCTGTTCTTATCAATTGTACACGATTTACATTTGCCATTTATTTGGACGCACCAAAAGTGAGGTTACGTTGACTGGCCGGCCGTTCAAAGTCCGGCCTTGCAGCCGGCCTTGCAGCCTTATTTGATCTGAAAGTACTATGAAAAAGACACTCAACGGTGCTTGCGTCATCCTGTTAGGCAATACTTAGGTAAGTGACAGGATTTTTAAACTTTTGAAAAAATATATCTCGCTTTCGGCCTCAGTCCAACTTTGCACCCCTGGCTCTTGTGATCAAAGACGATCAATTCTACTTGTCTCTGAATTCTGGGGCTGTTTGCTTATACTCTGCTGTTTTTGCAGTGACCTCTTGGACTATAGTATGAAGGATAAAATAATATTAGGTTAAAAGTCACGTAAAACTAAATGATTAACCATGTAATTTTAGGAGGAACTGAGGAGCAGGTGTGGGGGCTATTAGGTGGAGCGGGGGGATCGGAGGCAACTTATTTTTATCCTACAACTATATATTGTAGGAAGATATATATCAATATAATTTTATATGTATAAGCTTTGGAGTCAGAGGCTTAGTAAATAGAAGGATAAAGTGGAGAAATAATCCAAGAAGTGTTGTAGCAGCAAAAAATAACTGTAATTTTAAATACACAATAACAAACAACGTTTACAATTAATGTGAGCTTTTAATAACATAAATTCTAATACCGTATTTGAATTAACACAATTGTCGGTATTTCATTATGATTATTTACAACATATCACTTACAACAACCACACAGTGAGACGATCAACGAGCGACTGACTCGTCGACTATGGACCGTGTTTCCAATGAATGTTTTCTCAGTCACCGTTAACCGCCCACAGACCAGTAGTGATGTACGTGTCTAGGTGACAACTTGTAATAACTTTTAATGCTATTTTCATATTGTAGTAAATACTTTGAACTTTATTAATATATAAATGTCTATTATTATAAATCTATTGAATATTTTTCAAGACCCACAAGAGTGAATTTCTAAAATTAATAGATTCGAAAATTTATTGTTGCACTTTTAAAAGCATAACCTGTGTCCTTTATTTGAGAAAGAAAATGTTGGGCTGTCTACGAGGGTCATAGTGTGAAGAGATGTAGTAAGAGGTGGTATGGGTGAGCTACATACGCAATAAACTAAACATAACTATAAAATATAAGTAGTTCTTCCTTCTGCACACTCTGCGTGCAAACCCTTTATTACCTGATCAGGAATTTTCACATGGCACACATAAAGTTCGTTTACGTTGCCACCAGCGTTGTGTATGGACCATATGGCGGGCTATTAACGATCTGTCCACCGTTTGTCTTTAGTTACAGGTCTGATACGGATCGCCCATAGTTGCATCAGTGTATTCTGCCACGTGTGTGTTACCCGTACACGGGGGCTATCATGCGATGGTTCTAAGTTTTGCTGTTTCTTGCTACTCTGCACTGTGCATTACATGCTGTCAATATGATCTAACGTTGATGGTAAGATGTCATAATAACTTTGAACTACATTTTGGAATACCATATAAGAAAATGAGTGCCATTGTAATATTGATTATAAATCTATGGATTTGTTAAGGATTATCCAGCAAAACAAGACTCAAACTGACCGAATTATTCAATCATAGCAATAATGCTTAAATCATCATAGACATGAAGATTGTCAATAGATTATTCTTCTCATAAATAGCTTTGAATACCAGTGCTCTATCATCTTTACCTTCTATCTAATATAGAAAATGATTTCTATTAAAATTAGCTTTATCTATGACTATTAATAAGTCGCCAGGTCAAAGTTCTGATGAATAAGGTTTGGACTTGAAAAACTCTCCTTCTCACAACTAAGTATACATCGCCCTATCCGGATGTAAAAATCCTGAGTGTATGTTCACACAAAAAAAGTTAAAAAAATATTCAAAAATAGAAAATAAATCATGGAACGAAATTTCTGAAGATGTAAAATAACGTATCATATAATGTTCATCATTATATTAGGGAAATTATAGCACAATCATATTAATTGCATTTTACACTCAGAAAAATGGCTTTATATAAATACACAGACTTGTACACATAAACTGTAAGCAGGCCTAATGTAAGGTTAGTCTCCTTTTTCGGACCACCCATTATATTTTTCATTTGTTAGTTCTTTTTTTTTATTGGGAACTCTACAACGGATACATTTTGATTTGCTGCTCGATTATTTGAACTCTCATACAACCAACAATCTAATCATATATTTGTATATCTAACTGTTTAAATGATGCTAGAATGAATTTTCTTCCACAAATATTACTTACTTAAACGTTTGAAGAAATAATTTCCCAATGTCGATAAGAAAAAACAATTATAGTAAAATATTTGCTTTACTATTAATGGCAGAAGTATAGATTTAAATTCAATGTGTTCAGATTTAATTTAAGTTGCGTTTCAATTACTACGTATTTTAAATTTCTGTGCATCCCAGGTTTGACCTTCTGGAAAAAGTTTTTTGGATCTACCGACGCACAAAAAGCACTAATACATTGGTTAATGAATACGTATCTAAAAATAAAAGAGACCTGCACATAACGTTGAGATCCCTTTTGTTAGAGGTTGTTCTCGGTGTCTTCGGGTTACATGAGTACTGCCTATATCGATCCTCCCTAGTCCTGTTTCAACCGGATAATACAGAGTCTCTTGACATAAAAGAATTCAGATGTATGAGAAATATTCATTTCAGTGAGTAGCTTTGTCCAGATTTTTTGTCTCCTAGACACAACCAGGTTAATGCACTATACTTACTATCGAAGCGCTAGCTGGGAGCTTGCCGAGACAAATGTACTTTTTTTTTTAGTCGTGTCGTCCCTGCCAGTAGGCATCTTGTGTGTTTCTGAAGTCATCTATTATTTACTACGTATGGCATGCCCTTGCTATACTAACTGTTCTTACGCATTGAGATGATGCACGTGCACGAGTTTGACAATAGGCACTTAGGATGATATAGAACTATAATTTAAGTTGAACTTAATGAAAAAGTAATCTTTTGATTTATTATTCCAACCAAGTATTATTTAAATAAGTTCACGACCATCGATTAATTAGGATAAACGTAAAAAAATATGATGTAAAAATTTAAAACTTATAACAAAATTGTCGGTACAGTTTTAAATTTCTTTCGGGATTCGAGGGAATAAATATTAGGTTTATGTAACCGATTTTTTATCATCGGAGAGATACACGTTTTATGTAAAATTTCTTGTATAAAAGTTTATGATATTGTGGGGAATCCCTAGATATAGCTTATAATTTTTTAAACCAATAATCCTATTTTGTTATTCTCAAACTGTGTACCAAACATAAAAAAACAAGTAGTACATGATCTGTAAGAGGGGGGGGAGGGGTAAGGGATACATTGATGTTTTATCATGGAAAGAACTGTCGAGTTTTCCCTTAATTTTTGTTGGAAAGAGGCGGGATGGAAAAAAGGGGGCCGTAGGACCACCATGGGTCTAACAATTGAAAAGTATGGGAGGCGTACGTAGCACATTTAAATATGGCAGAAGATTATCTCACGTTCTCATTTGAGCCCTGCTTCTAGTAGTCATATGCCAGCATATTCTACCATAATTTAAAGCTCTGAGCGTGGGTGCGGGAAAACGTAGATGTAAGAGAAAAAAAAAACAAGAAACAACCTTATTTTTACCATATTATGTAAATTTTTGTAGACAATCGTAAATGCGATGTGAAAGGGAGGGGTGCGGGCGAAGGTGGGCTATTACTCCCTTCTGACACGAATTTACTACGGAATAGAGGGAGATATGTTTATATACATAAGTGCATAATTCTGTACATGAATAAGATAAGTCTAAGATTTACGACAAAAATTATAAGTGAGGTATTAGTCTCATTAGGACATAGTTTCTACAACTACGATGGTTAATAAACCAGAAAGGAAAGGTTTACGTAAACGAAAAATGTTTTACACATTTGTAAACAAGCAAAAACAAATCGAAATATATCAATAAAAAACGCGAATAAGGAATGTATTAACATCTCCTTATGCTATTGATCGATAAAATTATTTGCAACACAAACAACGCAACAGAAACTCTTTCAAACCCATACTCAATTATCAAAATAAATCCCTGCACATTACGACACCATAGCGGCCTCGATCGTATCGCGGACGATATGTGGAGCACATTGATGTGCACGCCCTTTTCTCGAGGGTTGACTCATGATCTTCGACCAAAAAAAGGAGAAGGACTATTGAGACGAGAAGACCGCTTGTAAGAAAAGTAAGCAATGATTAGTCAATAAGTAGGAGTCGGAGAGATGAGTCACGGAAAAGTTTAGGGGGAGAGAAGGTAGTCTGAAGAAGTCAGTAAGAGAAGATAGTCAAAGACAGTTGGAAAGAGCGATGAGTCGGTCAGTACACCTAGCTTTTTCCTAATCTACTAATCAATGCAGTACCTCAAAAAAATCACACTAAGCACTTAGTCCACAAGCACCCCTTAACCACTAAATTAATCCCTCTTAATAATATCATACAGCTCAAAGAAAAACCGTTTTCCGAATTTGTTTCTTACATACTTTCATAGTGTAATGTTTCTGAAAATATTAAATGCTGATAAATTAACACAAATCAAAACTATTCCTATTTATGTGTGACTTAATCATGGTAATACTGTCGATCTTCCAAGACCGGCAAATGCACATTTTTTTGTATTGTTTTATCTTACATTTCCGAATTTTCCATCCGTTGCTATTACTTTTATAGGCCTTTGAAAATATTTAAACAGAGTAGAGAAGTATATTTTTTGTAACTTTTCCGCGAAAAAAATTACGTACTTTGATAACGTCACGTTAGTTCAAGTCTGTGATAGAACAGGACAACGTCATTTTGAGGCATGAATTGGTTACGTGACAAAGATACACGTTATTATTTTCAGGTAAGGGTAAAAAAAACGCACGATATGATCGTTTTGAAATTATTTTTGCAATTCATCAACCATAAAAATAATAATAAATCGACACCCTTGATAGTATTAATATTGGTTAGGAAAGCTTACATGTACCAAGAGTTTTAGGAATACAAAATATTTTACTGTCATAAAAAGGTTTATACAGAGCTAAGTGTACTGGTCTACATTCTTAGACTTTTTTTTATCATTAGTGAGATAGGCACATATACACATAAATTTTATATACAACTAGCACAGTTGACTCGATTAAGACTTACACAGCTTATAATTATTGCGAGGTGTGTAATATATTGTAACCCATATTTTATTGGTGAATTCGTCACGTCTACATTTTCCATCTCTTTACAAAAAAAATACTAGTTTCCGACACGAAATGATTATCACGTGGCTGTAAGGGCAAAGTTATATGCACTGTAATTTGGGTACTGCCCAAGTCAAAGCTGTTACACTACAACATAGACCCTCTGTTATAGATTGCTGATTAAGGCTGCAATTAACGCCTGATTTTAAACATAAATTCCAAAAGCCAGCTGAGAGAATTAGCATGAAAATGACTTGCGTGTGCATCCTATGTACGGTTATTATACGTAAGAGTGCATTTTCTCGTGGGGGAAGTATAAGAATGTATCATAATCGCCATAAGAACCATCTATCTTTCTAACAACATTTCTTACGAATATGGTAAAATGCTACCAGCAGAAAGCTAGTATCATCATGCTGTATTCCCTCCACATACACTTAGAGTATCTGGCTATTACGTAGCCTTACTGCTGCCGAATCTGGCCGAAATCAACACTATATTACGCGCTTTATCAGTGCCAAGCTGAGAATCTTGATTTGGGCCAGATCAGCTGGTCAGGTAGCTTGAAAAATTTTTTTGTCGTACTACGCAGCTTCTACTGCTATATAGACTTAAAGTATCTGCAAAAAAATTTGTTATATGCCGAAACGAGGCAAATTTTTGATTTATTGTATGTCAGTATGTAAAAGGAGCATGGTTCATTTTTTTCAAAAGTAAAAGTACATTTTTTTTGTGTAAAAAGTAAATCTTTTTTTTTTCAGATATCAATTCAATGCCAGGACAGGGAAGAATAAATCAGTTAGGTGGAGTTTTTATTAACGGTCGACCATTGCCGAACCATATACGTTTAAAAATTGTGGAAATGGCAGCGCAAGGCGTCCGTCCTTGTGTTATTTCCAGGTAAGTTTAAGACTTCTATCATAACCTATAAGGCTGTCGTGTAAAGCTTCAACTGATGAAAAAAGATAAATTAATGTTGAATCTATAAATAAAACCTGTGCACAAATCATTGAACATTGGGCTGAATTATGCACAAGAAAAATAAGTAGTTTATGATTAAGATAATTAAGAATACAAATGCATGATAAGAAAAAATGTTTGATTGATTGTTTTTGAAAAATGATTATTTAGGCTTATTCAGGCTATTGTGCGCAGGTTATAGTTATAATATAAAGACAGCCTGTGATATCCAAAATTTAGAACTTTCATAATCCTGTCGACTAAATATGTGTTATGACATATATGTATATATATATATACTAGCGGGGCTTCGCTCCGCGCGCCAACCCCCATATTCCAATATTTTGATTCTTATGTCTGAATAATAAATAAAAAATAATTATTTTTAAATACACATATATACCCATATACCAACATAGATAACCAAAGCGATCTCATAAAAATTCGTTAGGAATTCAAAAATATAGTTAAGATATGAAATGAGTTAACTGATTTACCAAAAAATTGTTCATAATTCAATACTGATAATGAATCCAATTGATAATTAAGGTTAACAATATTAAATATGTGTATGTATACAATATATATGCAATCATTATCATAACAGAAACAGTTATGAGCCTTTGGTTCTTATTTTTAACGGTTTTGAAATCAATTATGGATATTAGTTTATGATAAGATATTATTTCGAAATTCTTTCTTACTATTTTTAAATGTAAATTGAATATTTTATAATTTTTTTAGAAATTTAATTATTTTAGATTTAATCAGAAATTCACATACCTTTAAATACTTACTAATTTAATTTTTAATAAAGGATTATACGTCAATAATTAAACATACTTTACCATTTTAGAATTTCTCTTTTCGTTGACATAATATTATAATTTATAACGCATGACATATTTTTGAACTTTCAATCTTTACTGTTGTGCTTTATTTACCTACATATCTATCTTATACTTTCTTATGAATCATCTTCCTCCTACATATCTCTCTATTATCCTTTAATCCTATATTTCTGACTGATATTGTTGTTGTTATTTTATTAGTTGTTTTTTTTTCTCTTTACATAGCAATGTGTGCTTTGTATTTTTTTTCTTTGATTGCAGATCTTACAGTCGATCACTTAAAAATTTCTGAACTCATCTAAATCCTTTTCTTTTTACTTTATTTTTCTCTCTCTGCTTTTTTTTATTTTTACATTTTCTGGATGATACAGTTGTCAATAAGCATATAGTTTTTTTTTAATTTTTTTATCGAGAAAAGTCTATTCCTTTATTAAATTATCTTTGATTTTGTCAAGTTAATTTCTTTTCGTTGCTCTTTTTATAAATCCGATCGTTTTCCGCTTCTTGACTTTTTTATGCACAACTTCAACTTATTTGCCTATTTTTTATGATTTTGGCTGGCTGAGTCCGTTAATTATTCGGTTAGGCATAGACAAGGACACCTGCTCTTTTTCATTTTTGTTATGTCGAAAAAGTAAGTTTATTTTCTTTTTTTTGTGCCTATTTCTAGGCTAACTCTTCCTACTTCCATTTCTTACATATATCCTGGTGTCTTTGCGTTTAAACCCAACATATCTGTAAATCTGAATCAATTTTTTTTCCTTTTTCTCTCCTTTTTCATTCCCAAATCCATGTCTACCTTGCCCGCCTCCAGTTTCCGTATATGAGCAAATCCATTAAGGTCCAGCCACTAGGCACGTGCGGTGCACTTTCCAGTGGAACACGCTCTGCTTAACTCGCTCACAGAGGAAGATAACTCACTAAAAATAATATCCAAGTACATAAGTCGATAGATTTCCATCTGCTGTTTCCAATGGTGCAATTATTTTTTGGAATAAACTTTTTGTGCACAGAGAAAATTATGATTGAAGATCTAAGCCTCCTTGCGGAAAAATGCATTTTAAAAAATTTTTTTTTTTCTTGTACAATTCGAAAGAGCAAGTCTTAAACTACAATCCCTTAAATTTTCCAGTTAGAAGGGCAAAAGATAAACAAGTATTAAACAAACAAATGCGGCAGTGCGTGGTAGGGGGTATATATAGAACGTATTTCTTTAATTTCTTGGTTACCAGCGCGGACCTCTACAGCTTTCCTATGCTTTTTTTATGCCTGTAGATATTGATTTGACCACGCACTAGCGGCCTTTGTTTGTTTACCACTAGTTTATATTGTGCCTTTCCAACTTGATAATTTAAGGAATTGCAGTTTAAGACTTGCTCTTTCGAATAGTGCAAGAAAAATAATTTTACAAAATGCATTTTTCCGCAATAAGGCTTAGAAATTCAATCGTTATTTTCTCTGTGCAAAAAAAGTTCTAATCTAAAAACCGACTACACAATTGAAAAGAGCAGATCAAGATCTATCGATTAATGTGTTTGAATATTTTTTTTACTGACTTATCTTTCTCTGTAAGCGAGTTAAACAGAGCGTATTCCACTGAAAAAACGCGCCACGCACGCATAGCGGCCTGACCTCAATGGACTTGCTTATAAGTCCTTTTGTCCTTGCATCTAAACTTTACTTCATATTTTGAATCTACCTTCTTTTCTTTCTGCATATTTTTATTCTGTTTCATAGTAAAGTCTCAGCTACGTATAGGCAATATAATTTAATCATTTAGTCCATGAAAAATAGTATTCAATTTATCTTTCTACGTTAGCTTTTTTCCTTAATCCTAAAACTGCTGTGACTGCCCATTGCACCCTACCTGTGGTTTTTTATGTGTGCTACGATAATTTTGTGTTAAGAACCACACTCCTGGCTCCATCGGTCTATGTCCTCGTTTAAAACTTTCAATGCCTTTAATTAAAATTGAAACGAATCTGTTTTTATCCTTTTTTATTCCTGAAAATGAAGATTTTTATTTGTGTTTAATACCAGTATATCTTTTATACTATATTCATCTGAGTCTTTCTGCATAGATTTTTTGTCTTGAAATTGCTGGGTGCCTAAACCATCGTCATTAGATAATTTAAGACAGTAAATTTTTCGATTGCCTACTGTTACACCTCCTGTATTATTTTACATCGACTTATCGTCTACATTCTCGATGAATGAACTAAAAATTACCAAGCTACTTGGGCGACCTTGCCCTACCACTTTTTTTTCAAATTAATTTGCTTACTCTCGACCGTAATAACTTGTTTTTTTGTACATTTTTAGATTCTTTGCAATATTTTATTCATTTTTATACTCATCTCTCTTATATATAATTTGACCTGGAACATATCTCTATTGATGTTATCAAATTCTGATTTAAAGTCTACAAAAACAGCATACATTTTAGTGCCTTTTCCTCTATAAT
Organism: Copidosoma aretas; assembly: GCA_030522625.1. NCBI lineage: Eukaryota > Metazoa > Arthropoda > Insecta > Hymenoptera > Encyrtidae > Copidosoma > Copidosoma aretas. The sequence goes on from JAPYYV010001694.1 coordinate 10,832, forward strand.
ATTTTAGATTAAACTGTTTAGTACAAAAATATGGCACTTTGTTCCTTTCTTTGCTCTCATATCAGCCTGACTCTCCTTTATTATTGTACACTCCTCTACGTATTATTCTACATTTTCAACGATTATAATTGCTAATATCGAGAATGCTACATTTATAGTCGCCATCCTCTTGTAATTTAAACGACCTTTTACTTCATTCCTGCCTCGTAAATTTGATAGATTCTGGTTATTTCTCACTCTTCAATAGTATGTGTGTTAGTCTATAAGCTATAAAGTATGATTTTAAATTCAATCATCCAAATTATTTGCAGATTCATTAATCAGTTTTCCATAATTCTGTCTCCATCTGTCTCATTTTTTTTTTATTTGTACATTGATATTCTTTTGTTTAATGATGGATATATCCTTGTAAAATATTTTTCAGCATTGTTGTGGAGTCCAATACTCCTATATTCATTTTCAGTATAACATGTATCATTGTTGTCTCTTGACAAATTTTAGAAATTATTTTCTCATGCCTCTTTCCTTACTATCATTCCTCTGTTCTTCCCATTCTAATTTCTTAATAGCTCTCCAAAACTCATTTTAATTTGGCTTTCTGCTACTTTTCTTAGTTTTTTTAGGTTTGTTTAATTGTATTATTTTTCATTATTTTACTTATGCATTTTGCGTCAGTCTTTAATTCTATCTTAACCCCCTCTTTTACTTTCTTAGTAATCTCCAAATTTATCAATGATCAATATTTTTTACTTCATTATTGTGGAATTCTCTTTATCAATTTGCCATGATTTGTAGCTTTATAGATTTTATCATTTCTAGTTACTCTGCTACCTGTGTAATTACATTACGAAATCTGTCCTATTTTTTTGTGATATTTATTCCATATGTACATTTGCCTACCTGCGCGCTCTGCTTGTCAATTTTTCAAATATTTATATTTATAACATAAATCATATTAATAATCATTACATCAATATATAGCATTTCTCATAATAATAATGATCATCAACTTTTCTCTTACTTATTAAAAAGCTTAGAAACGCTTGATTCTTCAATTTCAAAAATGATTATTAAAATGTATTATAATTTTTATTTATTGATAAACATTATAATTTTTTTTTTTCAATTTTTTTTTAGAACATTTCCTGTTCAAAATCATTTAATTGGAAAAACATTAAAACATTGAAAAAAACGATTGCTTGGGCTAAGACTTCAGACAGATACACAGAAGTGATGGATTGCGATTTTAGATAAAAAATAATCAACCCTAACTTAGCACATATTACCGAGTGCATTATTATAGAAAATGTATGATACCTTTTTTTAGGTTAGCTCACTGGCTCTTTTTAAAAAATTACCATTACTTTAAATACTCATAGAACAACTGTAAAAGCTATGACGAACACATTAAAAATAATCAGAATTTTGAAAAAAATTCATCACATCAATATTACATTACCCTATCTATATACTTATATTAGTACAATAATTCCGCAGATTGAATGCATTTATGCTCTTTACATTTTTTGAGCACTATTTACACATTTTATACAATTACCACTATTCTCTTTGAAAAGCTTTTATAATTTCTAGTAATTTTATGATTTTTTTGCAGCTAAAAAGACTCCCTACTGTTTAGAATATTTTAACTGCGTAAGATACAATATTTGGTTTTATGAACAAACGTTTTCTACTCAGTGTGCTGTAAAATTAGTAAATGAAATTTGAAAAATTCAAAACAGATCTATAATTTGTTACCTTTAAGTAATTTATTTTTTTTACAGGTACTCGTTTTTAATTTTTTTAATACTTATAATTATTCTAATCTTTATTCATAAAATGATTTAATAAACACATAAACAGTATAAAATTAAACTCGCGACACATCTGATTTTTTAACAAGCTATCAGTATTAGAAAAATAATTTTTTAAATACAACTAAAGAATATGTAAAAAATGAAGATAGCATAATTAGTATTCGTTCAGAAACAAAGTATTTTTGATTATTATTAAAAATCTTAATGTAAACCTTATGAATAAAAGGCAACATAAGCCCTTTTTGGACTTTCTACTAAAATTAAATACCTTTATTTACCGATGACTCATAGTGGCGTTTATGCAGTGTTGAAAACGAATACTCGTGATGAGTTAAGACTTTATATATCATGTTTTTTTGTGGAATTATTTTTACAGCTCATTTCATAACCTCCGACCATCATTGAAATCTTTTAATATAAAATTCAAACAATCACTTTTTTACTTAACCATGGCTTTTCGTGCATATTCCCCTTATAGTATACTCTGTCTTACTCTAATATTACGCATAATTGTTATTCTGTTAGTAAAGATGACTATCTTAGATAAACCATATTATTTTGACACAAACTGATCATGGACCAATCAGCAACCACATGTGCTGTGTCTGATCTCTCATTATAACTAAGGACTCCGAACGACTGAGAACATAGTTACTTATGTTCTTCTGACAAGCTGTCTATACTTATTGTTATGGCTTATGTATAATTAAATATAAAACAATGTGTGCTAGTACATTGAAATCAACCGATCACCAGCTTGCGCAGCAATATTTGACCAATATCTTATCCTATTTATTAACATTGTAAACTTGAATATTGAATAATCCACACATAAAAATTGACTTGATAGTGCGAAAAGCATGACAGCCCTGTCATTGGCTCTTAAAATAGCTGCTTTGAAAGACACCTCATATTTTTTATATCATGTCATATACCGTGTACGATTTCAACTTAACCAGCAATATGGGAGAGTTTCTTAAGCTGCCCTAATTTTCTTTGATAATATTCGGAAAATTCCGTGCTCAGTTTTGATTTCTCTCATTTGCTTGTTTTGAGCAGTATAAAACATGGTGTTGGTAGTTAGGTTTGCTGTTGTCAATTCTTAAAAATGAAATAAATCTAAGGTTTTTGTTTCTACATATATTTGGTAAGCTATTATACTCTCGTTATTTTAAAATGTAATCTCATTTTTCATAACGCGAGAAAAAGTGTATATAAACACGAATATCACTAAGTATTAACTTTGTTTTTTTTCTATGTCAATTTTAATTATTCCCGTCTTCGTAACCATATTACTATTTAAAATTTTGGTAAAGGTTACTTAAATGCAGAACACTTGAAAAGACATCTAAAATTGTGAAATGAAAATAAAAAACGATAGTTAATATAAAAAAATATCGTTTGTTTGGCTTTTATTAAATTTTTTACTGTAATTTTTAATGACTTACCCTTCGTTTTCAGTTAATTTTATTCACAGGATGTATAATAAAAATTCTTAATGATTTTAGGGGTATATTTGGTTTTTCACATATGTATTTGTATGCTTATAAGAAAGTAATAGTGTTGTCAAATTTCATTGCGGAAGGAAAAACATGTTGGGGGAAGGATCTGGGGGGTGGTAGGGGGTAAGACTGGTATGGAGCGTGGGGAAGTTAACTCAACTTTTTAGGGTCAAATTTTATAGTAAAGATAAACGAAATTTAACTTATTTAGGGAGGTAGCCCTAAAACGATACAAATATATAATATAGAAAGATATATTTGTGTCTAAGGAAGAAATAGTGTTGTTAAAATTTATTATGAAAGAAAAAAGATGTTTAGTGGTGCGAGAAGGAGGTAGAAGGGAGTCTGGTCGGGAGCTGGGGGGTAGCGGGGGGGAGTGGGTAGGTGTTGGCCCAATTTTTCGGGGGTTAAATTTCACGGTAAAAAGAAATGATATTTACCTTATTTAGGGGGGGAACTGTAGAGGAGCTGGGGAGAAGTGAGGGGAAGTCGAAGGAGGCGGGGGGAAGCTAGTACTCACCGTAAACGCATTTATGTTTATTACATTTTTTGCACAATATTTACACATTTTTTACAATCACCTTCATTCTATTTGAAAAGCTTTTATAATATCTAGTGATTTTATGATTTCCATTTAGCTAAAGCCTCTCCTTAATGTTTAGAATATTTTGACTGCGCAAAATCAAGTATTTTGTTATCATAAACAAAATTTTCGTACCCGATGTATTGTTATAATTTGTAATTTAGATTTGAAAAATTTATTACAGACTTGAAATTTGTTATTTTATAGTAATCGTCTATTTTCATACAGGTATTGTTTTTCACTTTCTTAATACTTATAGTTAATGTCATTCTACTTGATAAAATAATCTATTTGATATATTAACTGTAATTCATTAAACATTTGCCAAATCTTTTTTTAACGTATTATTATTGAGAAGACATTTTTTTAAATAATCAAAGAATTATTTAAAAAATTAAAATAGCATGATTAGTATTTGTTAAAAAACGAAGTATTTTTGATTATTATTATAAATCCTAATATAGACATTATGAATCTGATGCATCAGAAGCCCATTTTTCTCTTTCTACTGGAAGTCAATACTTTGATTTACCCGTAAATTATAGTAGTGATTTTCCTGTGCTTAATACAAATACACGTTATAAGTTAAAACTTTATAAATCATGTTATCTTTTAAAGAACTATTCTTGCAGCTCATTTCACAACCTCCGATAATGATTGATATCTTTTTATTATGACATTCAAACAAACACTTCGTCACGTAAGTATTTCTTTCCGTGCATATGCCCCTTATAATATACTTTGTCATTCTCTAATATTACGCATGATAGTTATTATTTTCGTAAATATGACTATGTTTGGGAAACCAGAGCCAAATATACGATAAAACAGAAAAACATTTTTTGGGGCTAGAAACTAATGGTAGAGTCAAAATTTACGATAAAACAGAAAAACATTTTTTTTAAGAGAAGTCAGGGTGGTAGGGGGGGAGTCTGGTGGTGATCTGAGGGGAAGCGGGAGGGAGTAAAACCAATTTATGTACGGTAAATTTCACGGTAAAAAAACACGAAATTTACCTTATTTAAGGGGGAGCTGGGGGGTAGAGCGGGGGGAACGGGGAGAGGTGGGTTGTACTTACCCTAAAACCATAAAACTATATAATACAGAAAGATAGATATATATATATATATATATGTATGTACATATACCACTCTCCGCGCCAACCCCCCATATTTAGATTCCATATATAAATTATTATTTAATCGTTTTTTTTTATTCTGGCTCTATTCTAACTTATATACAATTATAGAGATTTAGAAGGAAGAGCATAAAAATACTATACCTAAGAAATCTAGAAAATAATATTAGGAAGATCTTACAGAGAAATAAACAAAATTTTCGGTGAGGACTTAGGGAGTGGCTGATTGGGGTTGGACTAGATTGAGTTAGGGCTGTGATTTGCTAGTAAATAAATTTAAATATAAAATTGAGTTATAGCTGACAGAGGATTATGAAAAGGTGGGCGCTACAAATGAGGTATTCTACATTATATCTCTATTATTTTTCCTATAGTTTTTTTCTGTTGCGGGGGGGGGGGGTACTCAAAATTACTTTAGTGAAATCCTTACTTTATTTTTTTCTTCAAATCATAAAACTATTTTTTTTTTAAATATTTTGAAACATAAACATACCATTGCATTTTAGGTTATTATTAAACTTACGGCCAGGAATTGTTTTTTTTTTATAGTACCGTCGCAAATGACGAAAAACCACGAAAATCTTCTTTTTCGTTCTGTTTGAATAACTATTGCTGGAATACACTTACAATGGTTGAAATTCATCAAAATATAGTTGACGTTATGTATAAGTAGAAGTCATAAACTTTACTTGATCGGCTAGATAGCGCACGAACAATAAATTTGCAACTAAAAAAACTAAAATTTCAATTTGTTCTGAAAGTTCCTTAAAGGATCGCACATCACCGTATTTGATATTATATACTAACATAATAGTATGACTCATTATTTCATCATAAAATTTATGATTTTATTGTATTAAACTAACATTTTGCAATAAAAACGATTTCGATCCTAATTGCATATTATTTGTCTCTTAGATTTATTACAAGTAGACAATTGTCTTAATTTAAATGCACTGCAGAAATTTGTTTGCAAATTTTAATAAAAAAAAGTGACTGTCCAACCGATTGTTCCGGAGATAGCTTTTTAAAAAACAATAATTGTTTATGAGTTTTTCAATCAAAATTAATACCTAAACCAGAAGTATATTATGTTTTAAGAACAATATTTTTGGAGGAGTAATTTTGCAACTGCTTATGGCCCTTTTTATTATTTCTTCGACGAATGGTACACAATGTTTTCCCGTACTGTTTTGAAAGTCTATTACACTTTCCCAAAAATACTTTATTTTCCAATAAATATTTTTCCCATAAACAGATCAACTGACTCATGTACATATATCACCTATATATTTAATGTATAGGTGTAGTAAGTATAAAAGAAAGTGAAATTAATGTATGAATAAATGTTTTAAAAAACTTATGAGCCAATGTATTAAGTTATACTTCTTTACTGGAGCCCAAGAAATAGTCTACAGCAATGTATCGATGATGATGTGGTTATAGTTAGAATTAGGATATTTGGTAATTTATTGTAGCTTCAAAAAATATTTTATCATTTAATAAATGATGGAATTATCTTGCGTGATATTATATTATTGATCATCTAGTAGTACTAAAAAATCTTAAATGAGGTAGTAATAAATGTAAATAAATGTAAAGTTAAAATTCAAATCATCAACCAATAATATATTTTTGAAAGAGTTATACGCAATGATAATGAAATAAATAACCAATAAAAAATCGTTTTCGTGAGCAAATTATAAAAGAAGATTGTAATTGTAAAAATTTGTTGAAAAATAATAGGAAAATGGGTACAAATTGAGTAAAGATTATTTATTTTTTCAAAAATTACGAAATAAATAAAATGAAAGAAATATTTCTAACTATAAATAATAATTATTATTTAGAATAGCTATAACTAATACCAATTTTTTCAAAGTTTTAAAAAACTTATTAATGTAATTGTTGGATAGATCAGTTATTTATATTACATCATAATTTAAAAAATTTACAAAACAAAGAGAGATGAGAATATTTTATCATAAAGTTGGATACAAACTGAAATATGGAAGGAAGAGATAAGTAGATAACCTACAGAGGTAGCTCTTGTTTAAATTGACACGATACACGGATGGTATGAACGAGGTCAGGCGTTTAGGTCAGTTAGAAAAAGTTTTGTTTAGATATTAAAAATTCAGTTTAGTTAAAAAATTTTAAAGGGTGAAATATTCGAAATAATTGATTTCCTAACGTTTGTAGTAAACTTAACGAATTAGACATTGACAAAGTCATTTATATATATTATATCTTTTTTATATATAGTGTAAATTATTAATTGGTTCAGATATTTTTTTTAAAATTTGTATCAAATAGAAAATGCTGTATAACTATGAAGAAAAAGCAAGATAATAATAAACTATATAAGCACAAACTTGTCGGTTGATCTGTCCGATTTCGGTAATAAGGTATCATTATACTATGTACTTTATCTCGAAACATAATAGACTGCTCTGCTTAATTTCTAAATTACTGAATAAATAATTTAATCATAAACAGTTTCAGCGGGAAATTCTATTTGGTTGTTTGGTCTTAGGTGGTTGGGTTTTATTTTATTTGGATTCCGTATTGAGCTGCATTTTACGGATCGTTCAGAATGTGTTTGATCGGCGTTATAACTGACGTTAACGTTTTATATTTCCTGCTTCAGAAGAGCCAACTTAGTTATTTTTGACATAGTAGTAGAATATTGTTTTAAGACAGTTTTTTTCTTATTCACAAATATAGAGATCAGTTGTCATAAAATTTGATTATTTTTCTGCGTTGTCGGAAGCATCTGCTATCCAGCCAGCCTTGTCTATTTACATTATAATTAAAAGTATAATACACCTTCATAGTAAGTATAATACACAGAAATATATTGCAAATAATATTTAGTATAGAAAAAAAAAAAATTGTTTTCGATTGGGAGATCTTAGCCTATCACTGCTCAGATATAGATTGCTAGATTTCAGCACGAATATGGTTCGTAAACGCCTGTTTTATTTTTGCACTACATGCATGAATCGGTCGTTCTGCCTCATTCCTGTAATTGGTTGTTGTTGTCGCATGTACTTTACTCCGAATCCAAATAAAACATTATGGTTGTACTCCTAATTAGTGAATAAGTGATCCATCAATAAATACTTCAAGCGTGCGAATTTATTTGGTTATTGGGTTGTTGGTACATGAGTTGTATCATATTTTTATTTTGTATTGAGCTAGAGCGTACGGATTTGCCGTTATCTGTTTCATAACTCATATCACTAACGGTCCGTTTCATTGTTCTGCATCTGTCTGTTTATGAAATAAGTGGTGCAGAGAAAATAAAAAATTCCAAGGGGATATAAAGGAGCGGCTTCGGCTGCATCCAGTTGTTTTTGGCAATGTGCGACGATGTTAGAGGGCTTTCGTGAAGTGGTTCGTATGTAATCGGAATTATAATTATTCGTCTGATTTCGGCCGAGTTCGGCGATATAGTGTCTTTTGGATGCCTTTGGCCATCTTTGTCTATGAAAATAAGAATCGGGTAAGAATTTCTAAGTTTTATGGGAGGAGGTGGTCGGAAAATCCTAAAAATATTTTATGTTTTAGGGGAGGATCAATGAATTCTGAATAGTTTCCAAGTTTTTGGGTGAGGAGGGGGACGTAAGGGAACCAAGGAAAAATAAAAAAACGATTTTTACGTGAAATAACGGAGAAAATGATCGAATTTCTATGGGGTGGCAGAGGGTGGTGAGGGGGTTAAGGGGGGCCTAAACAAATGACAATTACTAAAAACACGTAAAAATACAACGAATTTACCTTCAATTGGAGGGGGCTGAGGGGGGTGAGGAAAGGTGAGGGGGCGGAATATTTGTAGTCCTTATTACTAAGTATATGCAGTAAGATGTATATGTATATATATATGCATGTATCTGTATATATGTATGTAGTTATGCTAGTAAAAAGAAAATACGCCCAGCAGTCTGGACCGTCACTATCAATTTTTAAACAATTTAAAATAGGTTCTTGTAAATAGTTTACGGAAAAAAAATACGCTTTTTTAGTGTAAGGTTTCATATTGACAACAGGCGTGACTGATACTATGCTTTTTGTACAGGTACACTCAGAGAAGGAATCTTTACAACATAGGAAAATTCCTAAACATCAAGGAATATTCTTATATTCAATGCCATATTCCTTAACAGTTCAGAATCCACCTTTGTCATAAAGATTTCTTCTCTCAGTGTAATTCACGCTTTTACCGCTCGTTCTGCATGTGGTATACGTGTAGACTCGCTCCATGCATCAAACGAAAGAGTCCTACCTGTCTTTACAGTGGAAGGCTATAATCTCGCCCGTGTTCATGGGCCTTTTATGTGTAAACTGCCTATACTAATCGAATGTGCTGAACCCACGCTGTTTTTACGTGCCCCGCAATGATTTAGTAATTGGTTTTACCTAAAACTATAGTAACTGTAGTGTTCTGTCAGCAGAGCAGCCGATGTGTCTCTAGCTGGTTTAACGTGTATGCACATACAACTGACTTCGGAAATGTACGTATCTTAATTATATAATAATTAATTATTATAAATATATATATCTTCCTATATTATATAGTTGTATGGTTTTGGGATAAGTACTAGCTCCCCCCAGCTGCCCCTCACTCCCCCAAATTATGAGGTAAAATTCGTTTCTTCTTACCGTGAAATATGACCACAAATTGCTTGAGCTAGCTCCCCCCTGCTCCCCCCTCCTCCCCCTCGGCTGCCTGCCAAATTCCCCCCCTACCTTCCCCCAGATCTACCCAAACATGTTTTTACTTTTGTAATAAATTATGACAACACTATAACTTTCTTGTAAGTATACATATACCTATATTAAAAACCAACTTTAATGAAAATTGTTTATAGCAATTAATAGTAATAAGTGAGATAACAATATTCATAATCATACACCAAAAATTTATGATTATAAGGATGGAAGCCGTGGAAAAAATCCTATATATTAAAACGAAAAGTATTTTTTTAGTCGTAGGGAGATATATTTTATATGTATCATCATAGATCTTGGGAAAATTCTGGAATCAGCGATAAAACAAGCTTTTCTGCTGATGCATTCCAATACCTACACGCAAAGTACTACTTTTGCCAGTTTCAAAGCGTATCTCGGCATTCTTTATGCTAAGAATAACCTTGCACTACGGTGCTTAATAGGATAATCCTTTACAAGAATATATACAAAAACAAAATGTCTTGGGGATAATAAAAAACAGAAAAGATACAGGAGTAGACAGAATTATGGAAAACTGTTTCAAGAATCTACAAATAATTTGGACGATTGATTTAACAAACAAACTTCATAGCTTAAAGACTAACACACATGTAATTGAAACGTGGGCAATAGCATGAATCTATCAAATTTACAAGGCAGGGAAGAAGTAGAAGTACTTTAAAACTACAGAGAAGTGGCTTTTTAAATGTAACATACAGGATTAAAGAAATTATGATCGCTGATAATGCAGAAAAATCGGTAGAGAAGTAAAATGTAATAAAAAAAGAGTTTGGCTGCTATCAGAACAAAAGGAAGAACAAGATATAATATTTTTCTACTAAATAATTTAATTTAATGCAAACAAGAAGAAGTTGTCAATAAATTGTATGCCGTTCTTGTAGACTTTAGAACAAAATTTGATAACATTAATAGAGAAATATTCCAGGTTAAAATAAATTTTAGAGAAATAAGTATAAAAATGACAAAAATGTTTAGAAAAATCTAAATATATTAAAAAAAAAAAAAAAAACAATCAATTACGGCAAGGGGCTAACAAATTTATTCAAAAAAAATGAAAGAGAAAAGGCAAGGGTGCATATAAAACCTGGTACTTTTAAGCTTATATATCAAAAAAATACGCGAGAAGTGGATCTAAGATAATACAGAAGGCGTAACAGTAGGCAAACTCAAAAATTTACTGTCTCAAATTGTCTAATGACGTTGTTTAAGGTGACTAGCATATTAAAGACATAAAGCGTATGCAGAAAGACTTAGACAAATAAAGTACAGAAAATGTACTGAAAACAAACAAAAAAAAAGAAGATGGTAATTTTTAGAAATGAGGAAAGGATAAAGACAGATCTGTTAAAATTTAAATTCGATGAATTGGAAGTTGAAAACTAGGACATGGACCAAGAAGTGTTGTTCTCAACAAAAAAATTTCCCAGCACGGAAAAAAAAAGACAGGTCGGAAGCAAATGATAGTTAAAGCAGTTTTAGGCTTGAGCAAAAGAGATAAAGTAGAAAGTTTGAAACAAAAATTATTTTCTATGGATTAAATAATAAAATTATATTTCATATACGTAGCGAAGACTTGTGTATCAAAGGAGGAACTCCTCGTTCCTCGTCCCTCTGAGCGAAACTCCGAAACCTCATCAAACCGTCTGATCTTTTAAAAACCTTACCACATTTTTTATACATTTTTTTTTCATGTCCTTCTATATGAATTAATATACGTCTATTAAAATGTGTCGATCTTTCAAAACGTTTTTTAAGTTTAACACATTTAAATAAATTTTCCTTACTATGTTCTTTAAAAAATGAGTTTTGTCTGAAGTTTAATATATTACTGTTTGTATTTATAATACATAATTTTATAAATTAAAATTGCAATAAATATAAGTATTAAAAAAAAAAAAGAATTTTTGTGAAAAACAATTTGTTACTTTATTGATACAAATTTTAAGTCTGCAATAAATTTTTTAAATTTCATTTACAAATTTTACAATACATTAAGTATAAAATTTTTTTTCATGATAACTAAACATTGGAATTGACGCAGTCAAAACATTCTAAACAGTAGGGAATCCCTTTAGCTGAACAAAATTATAAAATCACTAGCAATTATAAAAGCCTTTTAAATATAATGGCGGTAATTGTATAAAATGTGTCGATAGTGCTAAAAAAATGTGAAGAGCATAAATGCAATCAATCGACGAAATGATTGTACTAATATAAGTATATAGATAATCTTATATTAATGTAATATAGATGTGTTAAAATTTATTCAAAAGTCTAATTATTTTTGATACGTTCGTTATAGCTTTTATAGTTATTCTATGAGTATTTAAGGTAATAGTAATTTAAATAAGAGCCAGTTAGTTAACCCATAAAAAAGTATATTATTTTTTCTATTTAAATTCACTTGGTAATGTGTGCTAAGTTTAGGTTTCTTATTTTTTATCTAAGATCACAATTCATCACGTATGTGTATCCATCTAAAGTCCTAGCCCGGGCAATCTTTTTTTTCAATGTTCTATTATTTTCCAAAGTTAGAGTTTTTTAACAGAAAACTTTGCAACACAGCATAAAAAAAGATATTTATAAATAAAAAAAAAATAAAAATATATTTCAACAATCATTTTACGAATTGAAGAATAAAGCAATGATAAGCTTCTTTAATAAATAAGAAAATAAAATGATCATCAAAATAAGAAATTTTATCTATTCATACGATAATTATTAAAATGATTTATCTTATAAATCTTAATATTGGAAAATAGGCAAGCAGAGTGAGCTGGTAGAAAAAAATACATATGGAATAAGTATTACAAAAAAAAGGACAGGTTACCTAATGCAATTACACAGGTAGCAGAGTAACTAAAAATGATAAAATCTATTGAGCTACAAATCATTGCAAATTTATAAACGGGATTCCACAATACTTGAGCAAAAAATAAGGTTTATGGATGAATTCATAGAATACTAAAGAAATAAAAGAGAGAATAAAAATAGAAATAACTACTAACGCAAAATGCATAAATAGAATAATATTTTCTTCCGCAGACAGAGTTCAGTAATACTGCTAATGAAACATATACTAGAAGACCCATACATTCTAGCTAGATGCAAAATTTAGATAAAATAAGACCCGCGCACTTATAACCAAATAACCAAATAGACTCGCCTGCCCACATTGTTTATAAAGAAATGAGTCATTTTGTTGGAAATTGAAACCTCGCGCCAAAGTATTTGAAGTAATAAGGAGCGCATACGTATATGCTAAAATAGCCAATAGCTGCGCTCTGTTTACTTACCTTGCACCAGCAGCTCGCTGCTGCTGCGGTTCGAGTCAGTCCGCCTTGCACGCTCGTACTTACTAGCAAGTCGCTCTGCGCTTGCACTAATAATAGTTAGACTCAATCCGTTTGTAACGCGAGTTATGATTTATGGTTTACTATAAGCTGTATTCTTAAACGTTATATGTGATTTGTTATAATACAGCTCTTATTTTGAGAGTTGCAGTGTATGTGTAAAGTGTGGTTATTTCCTCTCAAATTTTTAAGTGCTCCTCCCTATCCGGCTCCTATCCTCATTAATACAGTCCACTTAGTCAATTTTGAACATTGTTCTTCGAGCCGGATTGGAGGGGACTGAGTTGTAAGAGATTTTCTCCTCACGTGCTTTTTTTACACGTGGCCCTTCGGCCATCTTGGCCTTTCTTCTTGTCGGGCGTCGAGGCGGACGCGGTCGACGCGCCGCACAATGGGCAGAAACTAGTGGCAAAGCGCGCAGAATCAAAAAAAATATTTTTTACCCTGGAAGTGGTTTAACGTACAATACTTTTTCTAGA
>JAPYYV010001695.1:0-23194 GCA_030522625.1 Copidosoma aretas
ATTGGCGATGATGATGCTGGTCATGATGATGGTGAAAGACTAGTTAAAATTATTGATGAAAGTTAATTTTTCGGAGAGATAAACTTTTTAATGTAAAATGATTGTAATAGCTCTGAAGTGTTAAATATTTTATGTAATATAAATTGCCATGCGTGTGTACGATAGCGCAATAAATAAATATTGTATTTTACCACATAAATGATAGTACTGTTATACTGATGAATAAAGCAATTCGTGCGAAATCATTCCCCAACCATTCCAAAATATTCAAAAATGTACAACGTTACTGTTAAAGTTTTTACTTCTGCCGGAACTCCCGAAGTGCAACCTGGTTTCTTTATTTCATCACAATCACAGTCTGTGCTGTGTTTTGTTTTTGCTGCTTCGTTTACTCTTAAGGGCAGAAAAGGCAATTATTTACTGACCGTATCCAAGCCACTGTAAGTCAAACGATGCAGCTCTACCTTCAAGAATTAAATTATTTAAAACGTATAGTTTGTGCAACTAGCAGCGTTCTGGTAGCTCAGTTAGTAAAGCGACTGTCCGGTATGCAGAAGCTTGTGTGATGAAGTCACACTCGGAGAATATTATTGTAACTCTTGCTTACGTTTTGCACCATCCTTATATAGTGCGTTCTTTGATTCTCTATGTTCTTCGAAAATAAAGGATTTTCAATTATTGTTAAAAATTATTATTTCATATTAAATTTCACAAAAATACGGGTATCAAGTGTTAGCAGAGCTTACAATGCCTTCGCCTAAATAAAATCGCGTATGTGATATTCTATAAATATCACTTGCTTGCATACTAGCACGAATCATATTATAAATATTAAATACTGCATATGTCATTTATGTTAATACTTAATTCTGAGATACCCTTTACGTAAAGTGATGCGCTCGGTGAAATAGTAATGAGTCTAAAAATTGGAAAATGGCATAGCATAAAGAAACGTATTGTTTAAATAAAAATACAACGTCAATTTTGGGTAATAAAACAAATAATAAGAGAGCATGGGATATGGAGTAGGCCTCAACAAAAAAGCTGATAAGGTTATTAAAGCTAAACTATTTTTTTTAAATTACTAGTAAAATTCTCTAGTAGCAAGAATAAAAGCTCAGGAAATTTTGCTTTTCTTTGTTTTCAGAATAAAGAAATCAGAGTAAAGATAGATGTGGGGACTGCATTTCTATATGAACACGTAAAATCATAAGATTATGTGCAACAGCAACAAGTGTATAAGGATAGTACTGAAAAAGTCTCAAAATTAGATAAAGTATTGTATGGATTAGGAAAAAGTCCAAGATATAAATATTTATGTTTTAAAACTTATCTAAAACGTTTCAGTTTGAAAAAAATTAAAAATCACTGTTGCTGATATATGTTAAATGTCAATAATTTCAATAATATTGATGTAATTCTTACTATAAATGATATTGTTATTTTAACGGGTATAGCTTACTTAAGTATTGATATGAATTTTGAAATTTATAAAAAGTGAATCATGTTAGATTGGAAAAATTACTTTCTATCTGCAAAAAAACATGATTATACAGTAGATTCTATATTCCAGGCTATGCCAACGAGACAGAATTAAAAATTGGAACCTATCAATAAGCACGTGATGAAGCAAAATAGAAAACTTTAATAGCTCTTCTATACATCAACTCAGAAACTTGACCGGATTTAAGATTAACTGCAAACTATGTAAGCAGATTTCGAAACTATTCAAACAGTCTATATTGTAATTACACTTTGGGAAATTTTGTGTTTGACTGAGAAGATAATAGTAGTTTTTGTCAAGAATATGCATCATTCCAGGGTTGTCCCTGGGCCTGAGGGCACTTGCAAAGATTCCTGGGACCCCATGGTCACATCCACATAAGTGGCGAATCCTATATTTTCTACCGAGGGTGTACTAGGCTTGCAAAAGTGCCCAAGGTAGGAATAATTACTGTTTCTACCTCGGGCACTTTGGCAACCCTGGTATGCTCTTATCAGGAAAAAAAGTGTTCGCCACTCATATGCACCCGACCAGCAGGGTCCCAACGGTCCCTCGGGCGTTGCTTTGCAAACGCCCTCGGACCCAAGGACCACCCTGGAGAGATGCACATTTGTGACGAAAACTACTATTTCTCACCATAAGCGCAAAGTGCTACTGTCGCTTTGCGCCCTAGGCCATACTTTAGGCACTTTAATCACTTTACCGCCCTCGGACCCAAAGTAATAAGCGGGCCTTAAGTGTGCCCATGGGCACAAAATTACACTTTGCATCCTCGGAAACCATAATTTCGTTTGCAACACGGGCACAAACGTACGTAAACCATGCCCTTTAAGCGCGATTTTATTTAACGCTCAGTACGAAATGTATTACATCAAAGATAGATTTATTTTCAATTTTATTTTTCGTTTTACTGATACTAATTGGGCCAAAATATTATTTATAGAAATTCTACTATTGGTTGTATTATTTGATTAAATTAGAATGTAATTTTTTGGATATAGTGTGAAAAAATACTCAACATTAGCTGGATACGTAGTGATGATTGACTAAATGAGTAAATCAAAAGCCGTTAAAGATGTACAAGGCTTTGGTATAGAAATGTTCAAACTAATAAAGTCATACCAAAATAATTATTGTGCGGTAAGTGTAGCAAGAATCTGAAATTTTACAAAGGAATGGAAGTATTTCGATACTTATTATGTTTTTGTAAATGGAAGTTATTAGAAACATGAAATATACGTACTAAAAGTGAATGCAGATGAGCATATAACGGATATTATTAGAATGGCTTTAACAAAGATATGTTTGAAAATTTTTGAAAACTATTAAATGTAATATATTGTAATGTAAAAAATTATTATTATGACACAAATTCAAAGAAGCGTATAACACAAGAATACATTTATTTTAAAGCTTAACTTGGTCGTAGCACTTTATTATTGTGTGAAAAAGAAAGTTACAGTATTGCGTTCACCATAAGAAAGAGTAAATACAGCATATTGACTATAGGTATTGCCAAGCACGCATGCTCTCCTTAAGATTTTTTGTTTTAAAAGAAATTATTGTACAATGCACATTAATTTTGAAATATATTGATAAGTAGATCCTAAGAATTCTTGAATGTTCTTTGTTTTAGCCACTACATTATTGTCAGCATATTTACCAACTTTAACTATTCTTTTGGATGTTGTCTTCTGAATAGAAATCTCTAATCAAATATTTATACTGATTTAGATGCAATTCTATTACAAACTGGATCAATTTTCTTTAATTCTGGAAATATTTCTCAATCATTTGATTAAATGAGTATAATATCGCGTCAAGACGAAACTATACATACAAACATGATCATTTCACTAAAAGTTTTATCAAGAAAACATGAATCCCCTGTTTCTTTTTACCGATATTATGATAATATTCCTCAAAAGCTTACCCTTGTACCTTAAAGATATACAATGCGCAACGTTTACTAAAAAAAAGCCTTAAGAAAATCGTTGTAAATGTCTAGAAATCTATGTGCTAAAAGATTTTGGTCTTGATATGCTTCTAAAAAGGTTTCGTATTCACTTGTACGGTTGTTAACAACAAAGTTAGAGTTGTGTCTCAATTTAATAAGAATGTGACAACTAACTATAAAAATTGCAAATAATTTTTCTTTGATTGGGGGGGCCGGCACTCTGAGCGTGCAGAGAGGCAAATCCTCACTAATGTATTGTGGCATCTATAAATAGTTCTGTTGTTCTGGTATTAGTGGAATACTGGGCAGTAACAACTTATTAAGTAATGCCATAGCTTTTAATTCGTATGCTCGGTACTAACAAATGTATTAATTATTTGTATTGAATTTAGACAGATTTTTTCATGTTTGCAATATTTGTTTATTCGTATTTGTTAATATTTTGCGTTGAATACGTTACTAGACTAAGATCTTAAAAAATTTCAGTGCATCTTTACATTTCCAAGAGGTACTATTAATGTAAATATGAATGTATTATCATAGTTTTATTAATAGACAATTTCTTCGAACCGTTTCATTTTTTTGGCATGTTAGAGGACATAGTGTTACTACGTTAATTTTTGGTATAGTATAAAATAATAATTTACACATATTTATTGCTGTTAAATATATAGGTGACGAGTTAGTGGATCAACAAAAATAAGCCCATGAGCACTTAACATGATTTATTTATTAATGATTATAAATATTGATAAAGATTGTAAGTACTCTTCTCTGTATCAAGAGATCCGACGAGAGCGTGCGCACTTTGCAACGGCCATATTCAGTCTGTTCTCCTATAGTAGTTACATACCGCGCGCATACAATGGTGTCGCTCTCATCACTTGTGCACACCTCTATACATGTCGACATCTAGTAACATTCTAGTAATACGAGATTAACCACATTCTAACAATTGTAATGTCGAAAGATGTAGTGGATTTATTATCTTATCAACGATGTAGCAGGATCTTTATAATCTGATTACGATGGTTCAATAATAATCTATTATATTAAAGCTTTAAGTGGACATTTCTATACATCTACATTAAAAACCTGTAATACGTATAATACTGTTTTCAATCAACGCCTTTTTGAACATCATGCCATATATGTTTACAGATGTCCTTTCATCTGATAATTATATTTGTATTAACCGATAGTATAAATAGGGTTTTTCGCATACCTCATAAAGATATCACTATAAATCATTATATTTTACATTGAACTTGATATTTTTAACAATTGATTGATGAAATCCCAATGTACGTGATAGGTTTTTGCTGCGTAATGATGTAATTTATGTTTACATATGTTTTAGGCTCAACATTTTTCCAAATTTAGAGCGATGCATATTAGAATCGTTATATGTTTTATGAATATCTTATGCTGCAATACACTACCAGAAGTAATTAAAATAGGTAAGTATTGACGATAAGAAATATTTTTAACTAGAAGTATCTTAAGTGACAATGAAACCTTTGTATTTCTACTAAGCTGATGAGATTGTGGCATAAAATTTTTGTGCATATTGTAACAAAAAGAATTGATGGAAATGTGATGATATCTCATTGCGTACGAAATTTTTTTTTATATCATGTTTGAAAACATTCTTATACTATAAAGATATGCGTTCGATAATGGACTTAAAAGTAGAAATAGTACACTACGCACTTAAGGCGTGAAAGTAAAGAATGTCTCACATCGCCTGTATACTGCCATTCTAGGCAAATCCGAGGGTGACAAACATGTGATCCAAGCATTCTTTATTCCTGTTCGTGGTGCGTACACGATTTTCCATGCCCCAGAACGCAGCAGTTGGAATGGGATATTTACATTCGCGCAGTGGATCGGAATGTCCCATTCCCGACACGCCGGCATGAAAATTATTTGTTTTTATGAATGATTAATTTACATGAATGTCACTAGATCACTTAAATGCTGATAACTACCTACATTATTAGTAATTCCCGCTGTGTCAATGATGCATATAAATCATAATTTTACAATATACACTAATTTTTTGGTTTGAATATTGGCAATTTTTTTATTTTTCTGTAGGATCCAAATTATATCAGCGATTAATTGTAGATGATATACAAAAAAAAAAGTTCATTATTAGTAGGTTGATCTCTAGTTCTTACAATAGCCACAAACATTTATGTGTATTATAATTGTTATTTGTATTCGATTTTCGTTTTAATCTCAAACATTTTATCGTACTTCGTTTGAAATTGTACGGTAAAATCATGTTTTTGCTGTTCTTTTTTGTCATAATCCTAAGGTTGTATTGTATTATTAACTTGAGTCTAATAACGCTAGTTCCACTACCAGTAAGACGTCGCAATCCCACATTTTCTGGAAGATCAATTTTCTAAGTGTAGTAATCCATTATTTTATACTGTACTTATTTATTTTATCTTCGTTTAAATTTATTATCCATATAAGAAGGTGCGTATGATTTTAAACCTCATTATCTTTGGACTCTACCATCAGACAATATCTTAGATATCTAACTAAACTTTTTGAAAACGATAACGCAAATGTATGAAGCATCTGCTTTGAATAAATTTGAAAGTCAGACGGGCCTACATAAAAAATAGTCTTTAAATACTTCGCAACGTAAGTTCTTACTAAAAAGATGGTATGCTTGTGTCAATCTAAAGCGCATGAAAAATTCAAGAACATTATTTTGCACAGCAAAGTATGTCATTTTAAACTAAAAACTTTATCTTATTTTCAAACAAAACATTTACATTGTAAAATTAACAATATTGATACACACAATAAAATCATTTGTATTTCAAGCTAACGTCTTCGTATCAAAACTGCATCATCCAATTAGAATATTGCGATCGTAGGGAGATTTCACTTTCTTACTGATAGAAAACAGAATTTTCGTTTACAGAAAAATATAAAAAAAAAAATCTGTTCCTTAGTACTCATCGCTATGTTTCAGGAATTGCTTACTAAACTTGACAATTTTTTGTTTACAAGTTGGTTGACCACTTAATGTTCCATCTTTCCTTTATTGAAGTGAAAACCTTGCGGGCATTTTTTAGTAGATGCATGGTTTATTCTACAAGCCTATGCTTTCCTTCTCTCGTTTCTCGGTGGTAAGATCTATTTCGCATAGCAGTCAGGCCGATTATGACTTCATGTACAAGCCAACTTCCTAAAGTTTTACTATGTCTTATGTACCTTTTTCTCCAAGTGGCTTCAGCAGTGACCTCAGAGACAATATATTGGTGATTTCGAACGTTCACATCCTCGATTACTTCTTTTATTTCTACTTGCCCCGTAAAGTTCTTAGATATAAGATCATGTACTGTCTTACCAAAACGTGGTATACATAATAATGTGGTGCTTTTACTGTTGACGACGACTAGCCTAAGCCTTCATGTATGACCGCTTATTCCTTGGACTTCGTTACAGGCATATCCCATTCTACAGCTTTGGTGTTAAAGTCTTCAGAAAGTACTTAATCAATCTCTTATCTCGTCTCTCATGGTATCCATTAGGTATCTAATTAGATTTTTGTTCTTATCAATGCCTGTGTTTAGTAAAAGATAGCAGCCAACACAATTTTTAAATCTGCTCCGCAGCCAGGCAAAGTGATGTTTGGGCTGCTATGTATCGGTCAATTTAGTCTGTTTTAGAGACACAGATTACTGCCGTAATGGCAGCGTTATCCAGCCACCGAAGTGGTTCGTAATTTGTGTACTGCTCGCTCGTATGTGGTATGCCCACTTCTATTTTACAAATTATTTGCATTAGGGGAAGGCCAGCGTCCTGAGTCCCATTTGTAACCCTATTAATGGCTCTGGGCATCATCTCTGGGCTCTTTTTTTTCTGTCTAAGACCCATATCGACGTCCTGAATATTTCTGATGCAGGGCTGTGTTAAGTGTCGTTTTCTACTATCAATTCACTGCTGAGTTCACACTTCGGATGTACTGCGCAGTCATTCGCTCTATATTCATTTGCGGCATCATTAGCAGAGTCCTGACCAGTCTGGGCCGTTTGTGTCGTGTCTGGTATGCCTGTAGCCCAGACATTCGTAATACCTTCGTAAGACTATATGACTATTCTCAACTTTTTATTGTTGCGTTGAAAAAAGTCTAAAACTAAATGAGAAAATATAAGAAAATTACCATAGGTATGAGTCGACTCTCTATCCTTAGGGCGACCAGCCGATACTTTTCCTCTGTGTTATGGCCATTAGTAGTAGATAATTTCAGATACTTATGTTCATATCAGATATAGTTATATGTAAACAGAATATTGCAACAACATATTAAAATCTCACTATATTGCCACGATATTATTAGGTATATTAAATCGAGACTAGGATCCAACGTTTAGCTAAAGAAACTTCATTCAGCTTCTAAGCTTAATCATACAGTGGTAGCTGCTGTCCTGCGAATCGCCTATTTATTATGCTTAGTAATTTTAATAATGACATATTTGGCTAATAGAATGATGTCGGTTTATGGCTTCAATATTGCATGAAACTACATTCTACTAGAGTTTTCAAAATGGTTTGCAGCAATATTGCAGTAAAGTATTATACATTTTGAAGGATATATCACCAATGTTTTGTTCCAATGGTAACATTCGAATACGTCAATTATACTTTGATTATTGATAGCCTAAGAGAAGAGACACCCTCTTTAAAAAAGATACGGAGGTATAACGGCTGTGAGCTGCACTGTATTATAACAGCGGGTTACTTACTCATTAGACACTTAATGAACATGTGTGCTTAGTATTAGCTGTCTGAACCTAGTCACTCACCTGTCTTTTCAGTAGCAGCCCATAATTTATCCTTTAATTATGTGGGTTTTATGCATGGAAAAACTTCCCTCATCAAGTGTGTAAGCCTAACGTGTCTTGTCTGGGGCATACAGTCATTTAACGTTACTTTTCTCAGTGTTTTACTAACTTATGCTTGAATAAATATAAATAAATTAATTGCAGAACAATAATATATGTTTCCTGAAGTGTTCAGAAAATTAAAATATGTATACATATGGGGCATTTCACGTCAAACCGTAGTCAAAAAAAGTTTTTGTTTGAACAGTATAGTAATCATTAGTACTTGGTAAGACTAGAACTCACCTGAAATTTAAGCCTTATAGAGTCACGTGACTAGCGTCAGTAGCAGTTCGAAAATTCAAATTTTCGTTTGAGGGCCAAATTTCTGAATTTTTTAGCTGATATAAAAAAAAATAAAAATTAAAGTAAATAATGTTGTGTATTTTTTAGCGCTAAATTATTTTAGATACTTTCAAAAAACTTTAAGCTAGTCTAAACCTGTATTTTAGGGTTGGAAAGTTTAAATAAGTTTTTTTGTTAGGATAACCCGTTTTTTAAGAATTCTGTCTAGTTTTTTTATAGATTGTCAGACTTTCTTTTATAATAGTTTTGGGTTACAATAGGCACAATGCAAGTTCCGGCGCAAGATGGCGCTTAAAGAGTAAATAACCGTTTTTAAGCATTTTTCTTTTATGTATTTGAAAAAATTTGGAAAAAAATGATTTTAAAGTAATTAAGAAGTAGTGACTTAAAAATCTAAATAAAAATGTTCATATTTAAAATGGCGGATTAAATATGGCGGACTATAACTCAAAATTTCACGAATTTCGCTATAAAATCTTCTTTTTACAGGCAACGCCAAATTCTTAGAAAAAAAAGTCCTTTAATTATCCATCGGTACGTGATATCAACTTTTACATCTGACGCGCTAGTGTAGTAACTGAAGTTACGAAATACCACCACTGGGTAAGGGTCAGGAGACACGATGCAAAATTTTCACAGCAGATGTTTGAGCAGCCAAACATGCTAAGGCCACCTAAGGTGGCGATCCACAAACGTTATGAACTATCAACCACAATGAAAGAATAAGAGGATGTGGCGATGCATAGCCGTGTGGAAACAGCCAATCAGAGCTCGGTGCTGACCGGAAATCATTTGGAATTTATATCAATCATATTTCTACTTAGACCAATATGGCGCACCCTTGGCTCTTCCTGGTCAATTACAGCTTAGAAATCGTTTTTCCGAATACTTCCAATTTACATTATCGCAACACTTTCTTATTGTTTTATCATGCTGTCAACCAGTAAGATATCATATGAGTGAAAGAGAGAGAGAGATCATGGCATGATGTCTCCTTCGCGCTCACATGATTTTACACTGGTCTAAATGATATTCGCTAATACTGCTGTACATCCCAAATAGTAGATTTTCTTACAAGGAGGGGAAATGGAACTTCCGCACGAACGTGATATGACGCCTCGAGGCGAAGCCGAGAAGGCCTCACAGTCACGTTCGTGAGGGTGTTCCGTTTCCCTTCCATGTAAGAAATAGTTTTTTTTTTCCATTCTTTGGGTGAAAGTTTGTAGTTTCGCTGTTCTACTAAGATTTGGGTAAAAGTAGTTCTTCTTCTAGCCTAACCTAACCATGGAACTGCAAACATTCGCCCAAAAGATGGATAAAAGAAGCATTGATTTATCCATCTATATCGGTAAAAATATGAAGCATACCACGGTGTTTGTCCCATTATCAATCGGTTAGCTCCTGACTCTCCGGTGTAATAACGCGCTATCATAGTCAGCAATGAAAACAGTGTCACAGATTTAAAAACTTACATAAGTAGATTTAAGATAGCATACAGGAGTCATAATAATAACTGATCTAAGGCTAACAAATACAGATAAGACTGTTTAATATTGGAATCAAGTGGTAGTGGATCGACAAAAGTATACTTATTAACACTTAAAATGAGCTATTAAACTATAGAAACAAAGATTTACAAGGATTAAAAAACTCTCTCTAATTTTACCGAGAGACCTGACGAGAGCGTGCGTGTGCAGCAACGGCCATGTTTAGTCTGTCTCATTATACACATTCATACGACTACATGCTTTCATCGTGTCTACACTATACAATAGATATCGTTGTTACACAACTCAGATAAATTTACTCATATTATAATAAAGACAAGAGAAGACATACCACGCTGTGTATTCTGTATGAACATAATAACTAATGCTATTCCCGTGTTTATGCTTACCGGCAGTTTTCATGAACAGGGCCTTATTGGTGGCACTCATTACAGAATATACATAGAGATATAAGTATAAAGTCAAGAAAAATACTAATCCTGCAGTGGAAGCCGTGAGAGATATGTACCCAGTAAACTGCATGCTTTTTTTACATGTAGTGCCACAACTGCATGAAGTGTGACCTATGGATTTCAAGCGTGCCATTTATGCATCAACAGTCTATGCAAGATGGCCAGGTCATAACAACTAGGCATATCTCATTTGGTGGTTTTGGGATCGTTACCCGCTAATCAAAGTGTACAAACAATATAAGCGGGGATAAAAGCATGGAGAGAACGAAAACCCTAATCTGTCAGTGGAAGCAGTAAGAAAGGCATACATTGTCTGATGGTTCTCTGTATCACTTTCTTGCTGTCACTGTAATTGGCTCTCCTAGACCAGGCATATATCTCAGGCAATCACTGTGCTAAGCTAGAGAAAGACAGAGAAAATTATTGGTCATAAGACTATCTCATTGTGCTTATCGCTTTTAGTAAGAGGCAGCTGTACCCCTTGTTCACTTTATTCTTATATATATATTGGAACAGAACTCCCTCGTTCGATTCATATATTTCGCAATTTCTTTTTCCAAGACATATTTCAGATTCCGAAAAATAACTAGCAACTGAAGTGGCTCAAAATTTTTAGGACTCTCATGTGGCTGCATGCTCCATATTTATAGCAGAACCTTATTAAGTTTCAGAACTTGCTCAGAGTCTATGAAATGTCTTTGAAAAGAGAGCAACAGAATTGTCCGACCGACAGAGCAAACAGACGACCAAGTAAATGATAATTTATTACAACAAATGATATAAATAGTTGGAACGCAGCCTTAGGTGGCCTTAGCCTGTTTGGCTGACAAAAATTCTGTCGTGAAGAATTTTGCAGCGTGTCTCCTGACCGTTATCTAAAGGTATTATTTCGTAACATCACTCAACACACTAGCGTGTTGGATCAAAAAGTGGTCATCACGTAACAATAGATTGAAATTTTTTTTTCGGAAATAAGTGTTCCATATTAAAATAATTTCGTTATAACGAAATTCGTAAAATTTTGAGTTATAGCCCGCCATATTGTATCTTTAATTTTAAATGTGTAAATTTAAATTCAAGATTTTGAGTCAGCACTTCTTCATTACTTTAACGTCATGTTCTACTAAGGAAAACATCTTATTGGTGTGAATAAGAAATGCTTAATTACGGTTCTTTTTACCTTCAGCGCCATCTAGCGCCAAAGTTTGCATCATGCCCATTCAAAACCAAAATTTTTAAAGGAAAAGATGTAAAAAATAATGAATAAAAAGGAATGCAATAAAAATAGGCAAACTTAACCAAAAAAGTTAATTTAACTTTTTAACCTTAAAATAAGGGCTTAAAATAGCTTAAAAGTTTTTAAAATATTTTAAAATCAATAAGCGTTAAAAAATATACAAAAATATGTACATTATTTTTTCTTGTCTTTCTATTATATGAGCTAAAAAATTCAAAAGTTTGCCCACAGATTAGTAGAGAGATTGCCGACCGTAATGTTAACTGCCAGGACGACTTTATGCCACCGATTCGAGCGCCGTGCCATGGCCAGCCACTAAACCATACGAACATCTTACTCGACGAGAGCATACGTCATTGGATGGGGGTGGAGGCACATCTGCGCCAGCAAGGAGCTGAGAGGAAATCTGGAAATGGGTATATAAGCCGAAGATTAGATGTATACATATTTCAGGGAGAGGAGGAGAAGTGGCCGTTTAAACAAAGTGGAGCGAAAGCGAGCGCAGGCGAATATATTATCATGGAGTGCACTATATTTAGATGTGCTGTCTACGTACGTATATCTCACGTATAACTGACACGCTTCCACCAAATCCATCAAGCTGACGAGAACTATTTGATCAACACTTTTACTTATTATGTGGTTATGTACAATATAATACTAAAGCCTACGCTCCGGCTCGTTTTAATAAACATATGCAACATTTAAACTTTTTCTGACCACTGCGTCAGTAGCTAAGGTAACCGATGCAAAATTACGACATTTACTTCTGCACTCATAGGTTCGAGTCCCGCTAAAATCTTAATTTTTTGTTTATTCCATTAATCTGTTAGGCTATTGAATATTATTTTCATCTTTTATTTAATTAATTTTACAGCAAATTTTGTCACTTTTGTGAAAAAAATTGTCTGCAATACAACAAGTTAAGTACACTTATTTACAAAATTATACCATGTAGGATGAAACGCGTCTAGGTAATTGTCAGCAAAAGCAACCCTGTTAATGGTCATGTTTTGTAATATAAGCAATCGCAGTTTACTTAATTTATGCAATCTCCTATTGTGACGACTGAGTTTTCATCATATTATCAAAATTAAAACGTATAATTAGACGAGAGTGAGAGAGAAAGAGAGAGAGAGAGAGAGTGCAATGATGTTGTTATCTAGTCTTAACTTTTTAATTCCCGAATAAATAAGCATAGGTCGACGATATTCATGAAAGTTATTTGCAAAAATGTGAAAAAAACGTGTCTCGGAGTAACATTTATGAGTAAGTCATATGTTGACTTTGTACATTATAGTTGACCAAGGCAAAGAAATTATCTTGAAAATTAAAGCATAAAATAAATTTATTTCTTTACAGACATCTTGTTCGAAGTTTTGTGTTTTATCATTGTTGGGAGAACAATTTATATAAGTACACAAAAGAGTTTTGCAACTTTCTGCAAAGATTTTTAATAGCTGGATGCCTTTAGGAATGTATCCTTTTTTTTCAAATTGACCAATCAATATCTGCCCGAGTATGTTATCAACAAAATAAATTTTTTAGAGTGAAATTTTAGCAGATTCATGATGAGATCTTGCCATTTTCTAGTCACTTGGTTTGTTTCTTTACTAAATATTGAAGGTATTAGGACTGTTTCAGGATTTTAATCTATCATCTGGAGTTTTTTTGACACCAGCATAATCCTCGTGGATAATACGATAAATATATATATATATATATAGTGGGGCTTGATAATACGATATATATACTAATCTGGCTTTTAAATGAATTTCATCACGTCTATATCACAATAATATAAGATTATCTATATACTTATATAAGTACAATAATTTTGTCGATTTAATACATTCATGCTCTTTACATTTTTTAAGCACTATTTACACATTTAATACAATCACCATCATTCTATTTTAAAAGCCTTCATAATTTCTAGTGATTTTATAACTTTTTTACAGCTTAAGAAACTCCCCGGTGTTAAGAATAACTTGGCTGCGTGAATTCCAATGTTTGGTTATTATGATCAAAATTATTCTGCTCGATGTACTGTAAAATTTGCAAATGAAACTTAAAAAATTTATTACACACTTGATATCAGTTACGATGAAATGATTCATTATTTTTTTATAGGTATTCTTTTCAATTTTTTTTTAACACTGATATTTATTGTAATTTTAATTTATAATACATTGTATTAAATATATAAACAGTACGAAATTACACTCCAGACAAATCTCATTTTTCAAAGAGCATGGTAAGGAAAAATGATTTAAATGTCCTTAATGTAAAAAAAGTTCAAAAGATTGCTACATTTAAAGACACATATATTTATTCATAATGAAGGGCATAAAAAAAAAAATTTGTAGAAAATGTGGTAAGGGTTGTAAAAGATAAGACGGTTTAAGGAGCTTTGGAAGTTTCGCTAAGAGGGGCAAGGAACGGGGAGTCCCCTCTTTCATACACGAGTCTCCGCTACGTATGTGCAATATAATTTTATTACCTATACCATGAAAAAAATCTTTGATTAAAACTTTCTATTTTTTCTCTTTTGCTTAAGCCTAAAACTGCTTTAACTGTACTTTACTCCCAATCTGTCGTTTTTTTCCATGCCGGGAAATTTTTATGTTGAAAACCACACTTCTTGGTACATGTCCTAGTTTTTAACTTATAAAGCATCCACTGTAAATTCAAACAGATCTGTTTTTATCCTTTGTTCATTTCCGAAATCAATATTTTCCTTTTTATTTGTTTATTTCCAGTATATTCCTTGTACTCTATTTAACTAAATCTTTCTGCATATGTTTTCTGTCGTTAATATGCTAGGCGCCTTAAACAGCGTCGATAGCTAATTTGAGACGGATATTTCTGAGTTTGCCTACTGTTATGCCTCTGGTTTTATTTGGGATTAATTTGTTAGCCCCTTGCCGCAACTAACTGGGTTTTTTGGATATGTTTCGATTCTTTTGAACACTTTTGTCATTTTTATACTTATTTCTTTTAAATTTTTGCTTTTAATTAAATTATTTAGTACCAGAATATGATACCTTTTTCTTCCTATTTTTCTGATAGCAGCCTAACTCTCTTTTATTTTTTTTTACTCCCCTACCGATTTTCCTGCATTTTTAGCGATTATAATTCCCTAAATCTTGTATGTTACATTTAAAAAGCCACTCCTCTGTAGTTTTGAAGTACTTTCACTTCTTCCTTGCCTTGTGAATTTGATAGATTCATGCAATTTTCCACACTTCGATAATACGTGTGTTAGTCTATAAGCTATGAAGTTGATTTGTCAAATCAAAAGTCAATATTATTTGTAAATTCTTAAAACAGTTTTCCATAATTTTGTCTTCTCTTGTATCTTTTCTATTTTTTATTTTCCGCAATTTTGAAGCAATTTTTTTTATTTTTGTTTGGTGCATTACTATGTGATATTCTTTTAGAAATGTGTTTTTAGGAACTCATTTTTTTTATTCTTTTAAGTTATAAATTCCGTTCTCAGAATGTATTATAATATTTCAATCAATATAGATGATATCTTACAGCGTACAGCGTATTGTATTCTACTCATCATGCTTTTTTATTTGATACCTATATTGATGGGATATTAATAAAGCAGGTAATCCGCCACTTTATAGTGGAGGCCATATCAGATTTACTACCAAATTAAATATACTCTATTGCATTGTCATAAAAACCTAAGCTGCGTGCAAAATTTTAGCCCGATCGGATGTCGGCATGTGTCTGAAGACTCGATCGCAAGATTTTATTCTTGACACACATAAATACATACATACATACATATAGACGTGAGAGTAAATTAAAGAAAAATGTGTAAAAAGGAGAAAGGCACCAAAAAAACTCACTATATCTTAATACACATTAATAATTACTCAAACTAGAATACAATTTACATGTTTACATAATATACACACATATATACACATTACACTACCAATAAAAAGCCCCTTTTTTACATGTAGACTGATACAATTACCTTTAGATGTCTATAATTTTAGAAAAATCCATTCTGGTGAGAAAAATATTTTATGCGGAAGATCATGATAAAAAATCATAGCAATAAAATTGATCCACTAAAAATGTCGGGTAGAACCCTTAGGAGCGGCGAGATCGGGGGGATAGGGCGTTTTCGCAATTGAAACGAAAAGATTAATGTTTAATAATACAATTTCGAATCTAATCGGTCCGAAATTTCACTCCAGCAAACCCATGTTTATAGCCCGGATAATAAATAATTTATACTTCCGCTATGATAGATATAAAATATGTGTTTCTGTTAAAGCTCTTAAGACCCTTATCAACCAAACCAAATTAAAGCCTGATTAAATAATTAGTTTTTGCAAACTGCTGGTTAATATATAATAGGTACCTTTGTAAAATGGTGTGAAAATCGTTTTTTTTACCATAATCTTTCATATGCTCACTTAAAGGCATACTAAAACATTTATTCTATAAATTTTTGAAGAGACAACCTCCAGGACTGCATAAGTTACTGGAAATACGATGTGCATGTGGTTTGGTAATAAAGGGACACTAAAGCTACAATATGACCAAAGTTTAGCACTTAATAGTAATTTGAAAGTGTGTTTAACTACTAGAATAACTCACGTAAGTACAATTTTTTGACTTCAAAAGCCAATGCTATCAATCTAATGACCTGATTTTTGAAACAGGAACTTTTACTTTATTTGATTAAATAAAAACAATGCAGTCATACTTTTTAAAACCAAAATATGATCGCTTCTAGAAACGTACATCGCTGCTAACTAATTTAATATCGCAAACTTCACATGATATAAGTACCAAGATTGTCTGAGAGAAGAGTTTATTTAAACTTTTTTTACGATTCGCAGCTTACGATTACTTTTTCTAATGTTCTCTTTGGCTGTTTCTGTGCGTTTCTGATTATTTCCGCAAGTAATGTGAAATATATTTACTCTTGATAACATTGTCAATGCCTCTACTTGAAGGTTATAACATGCATCAATTTTATCAAATCACTCCGGAGAATTGTCATTCGTAATTTTATCAACAACGTTAGTTAAAGTAGCAATTTTCTTTGATGCCAAAGACTTGTATTATGTTGCTGAAAACCTTATACCTGACAAGACACTAATTCAGAAAAAATTTAGTCGGTCTCGTCAAATATGCTATTTCTGTTAGTGTTTTATTAGTATGTTTATATTCTCGACATTTAGTGTACGATTCGTCATCGGTGACTTATTGATCTAGAATTTTTATAAATACATCCCTACATTATGAACAATTACTATTTTTTAAAGCAATCTTAGCTGTAAAACCATTTAAGTCAGAGATCGCGCTTATCTTATACAAGCCTTCGTTTTCAAAATCCACTATTACTGTTATATCCATAGGTAAAAAAGCTGCCACCATTTCAGCTACTTGTAACAGGTCTTGTATTTCTTGTATTTCTGATGAACAAAACGTGTTAGGTAGATAATTTGCGACATCTGCTAATTACTCTACCTTTTCATCATTATAGTCGATGTTATGTGAATTTACTAAGGAATAAGTTTCCATTATTTTAACATTCCCTCGTTGATAAGTATCGATATTTAGAGTTAGCATGCTCCACGCTTCCTTGGTTACAAAGACCAGCTGCTAATTGGGAGTCTGGATTATTTAATTCTACTTTTATTTTATCAAACAGAGTGAAACTTTATCTTATTTTTATATTGCGGGAGTAAGAAAATGGGCTCTAGATATCGATGAGTTTCATGTCAAATCAACTCTCCTCGTCCGCTCAGCTTAAATGAATTACATGGACTTATCTTAGAAAGACTAGTAGTTGATAAATTATTTATTAGTTTACATAGGACAGCGGATCTTGGGCGTATGGGTCGAATTAATCAACGAATATATGAAATATGAACCCAGGAATTTAATTGTAACGTAGAAAAGAAAATATTATTAAGCATAACACAACGGTAAAAAAATTGCAATCAGCAAATACTCGAAATACTGAATCATACAAAAATTTATGATAAACGCTCTTACAAGCGAACAACTGTACAGCGATGATTCCAACAAAATTCGGGATCTCCGTAGATAGAAAAAACATTAATATCTTCACCCGCTTTAACAAAACAAGTCTCACCTAAGACCTTCCTATACGCGAAAAGATAAACACACCACGACGGAGTCGCTCCTTCAAGGGCAGGGGTAAAGCCCGGACCCCGACGCAATAGATCGATTACGTCAAAATTTCTTAACTCAACAATCATATATATCCATCACACACTTATTTTCCCACCGCAGTTCCCCCTTCATTGAAACATATTGGAACTCTTTAGCTAACTTCTTGACGTATTAATTTATGTGCCAAATTATAATCAAAAAGAAAACAAAAATCAGAAATACTCAATTTATACTAAAACAAAGATAAACGATTTTCTTTTTTACGGAATAGGATTATCCAATTAGGAATGCCAGCCCTCCCCTTCATGCATTGACCCACTCACAGCAACCTTAAAGAAGGTGATTATGGGAAACTAATTTACGAACACACATGACTCTTTCTAACAGTTGGGGATCATCAGTGCAGAAAGACGGGGACTCGCGCTCATATGAGGGTCCTCGGAATGTACAAACTATATGCTACCACATACAGTTTACCTTCGCACCTTCGCAAAAGTGATTTCGAGATCATAACAATACATCACCTGCCGCCCTTTACTACAAAAAAACATGAATTACCCTTTTTACTTTCTCTTTTATCTAAACCTAATATACATTTCGTACTGAGTATCGGATCGCCACAGGTACCAAAATCATATAAACGCTTTTCATATAAAAAAATAATATAATTGACTATCAAGTATATTTTACACATCAAATCCCGCTTTGATACATCAAATATCTCAACTTCGACTGATATGTAATCTCTTGGATGTAAATAACTCACGCTCAACGAATTCAAGTGTTTCAAACTTCTTTTCTATGGCTCTGTCTTTGACTCACATTTAATTTACTACCGAGTATCAAATAATGAATTTATTAAGAAGTAAAACTAAATTTATCCTCTAGTTCTCAAAAAAAAATCATCACCAGCCTATAATATAAACGCTTTACACACTAGTAATTTTTGCACCTTTATCTATATCCCATCATAAAAAAATAATAGAATGACTGTTTTATTCGTTGGCACAACTTATAAAATTGAATCCTGATCGACATCACCCCCAACACCTGAAGAGTATCACTATAAGATCGGCACCATCTTTATTCAAAGTACTAACTCGTCAACTACAAAAAACTAGAACCCAAAATTTTTTGGAAAAAAATGAGAAAACTAAACGCGAAAGATGGAAAAGGATACGGCTTCAACGCCTATCCAGGCAACTTAAACGAATTTGAAACCAAAATGGCAAAATGATTAACAAAAAACAATCCTCCTAACAACTGATATGGCCAAACTGAGGCTCCCCGTCAATTGATTATTAGACAATTTTGGGAGTTATACCTCCTGTGTATCAAAATACAATGCCCAGATGAAGTTAGTGTACATGGGGAAAACACATCACGGTTTTGCTGTCAAACTTAAGCTCGTCGCGGTCCATCCGGGTGCTGCTGAACTGTGAACTCTACCCCAGGGCCACTCTTTTACCGAATGCTTTTTTTTCCATTCCCTTCGGCCCCACTTTTTCTCTTCCCGCTCCAAACCTATTTGTGGACTTAAAGCGCCGTGCCACTCTGCGCCTACATATTCACCTTTGATACTCGCGTACCCCGCCCCCTTGATCATATATACTTGCCTTACGTCACGTCCCCCTTCCTAAACTCAAACGGAAAATTCCACTGACAAAACTGGTAAATTTGATACACAAAAAGTAGTACCTCCCATCAGCCCTCCCGAAAATGCTGTAAGCGATACCCAGCAGGATTTTCCTCAAAACTAATAAACTTGTGAATCAAGTTTCACAACCACAACAAGAAATAGCCAAAATTCTTAATGTTTTTTTTTCTGATTCGGAACAAAGTTCTTCGAGAAAACATTTCGGAACCTGTTCCTTGTTTTTCACAACCGTATGGCCACCACGGAGGAGGACTTGGATGACAACAATAGGCACAAGTTTGGGGGCCGGCAATTCGTGTTCTTGCGACTCGTAAGAGTGTATTACAAGATTGTGGCAAATTTGCCTCATTCTTTCCGTTGTCCTGCCCTTCTGGGTGAGCATGTACCCTATTTGGATTTTATTTGGGATTGGCGACTGTGCGGTCTCCTAGTAACAGCTCCTTTTTTTGTATGATAGCCTCTAGTGTCTAGACTACTTATCTCAGCATGATGAGGGTGGTCCAATTTCGGTTCTGTTGGCTCATTGTAATTGTCTAATTTAATCTTTTTTTCCGAAACACGATTAATCATAACTCCATTTCTCTGAAATGCCTCAATCCGTCGATCGAGATCGAGTGTTGTGACTCTCTCCCTCCGCAGTTGTTCTTCTTCTTGTGTGCGTCTACGTCTATGTTCGTCCCGAAGTGTTGATTCATCCGTTTAAGTAGCAACATCCTGTGGTGGATATCGGGACAGTGCGAAGTTCCGAGAGCCATGGAAAGGATCATATGAGGCTCTTCTACGTTCGGCCTTCTCCATCATCTTATCAGCCTTCTTTAATTTCCACTCTTTGATCTATGCTTCAACAAACGTAACAGCCTTTCGATAATGGGAGACAGCTTCTTGAAAATGGGACGCATTTTGGCGATAGAACTTTAAAAAAATCACGAATAAAGTGCATTTATACCGTTATCATTGTTCTTCCATAGATATACAGATAGAGAGCATATAAATTATAAAGTAAATTTTGTGGGTTGAGTGACAGTGATCTAACTCGTCCCACTGCTCGTCAAAATTAATAATCAAAAAATCTTGGTCAGGAACAGAGTCCTTAGGACCGATACCCTGACGAACTTTTGCCTCTTCGAGACGGGCTCGCACGCATCAAAGGTTTTCCTCAATCTGCCTCATTCGGATTGTCATTCGCTAAATCTTACGATTTAATCGCTGCCGTCTCCGTCAGTCATCCCCCATCATTCGCGTGATACGGCCTCAGGTCCGACCCATGAAAAACTCCACGAACAGTTGAGGTGTCTGGTTCTGTAATTTCATAAGTCGCTTTGTTGATGTGACGCGTAATGATAAAAGGACCCTGATAAAGGTGCAAAAATTTCGCTGCAATACCGGCCCCAGCTATCGAGAAATTATTCGCCTTAACCATGAATTTATCGTCAATCTGATGCTTTCGTAACCTATGGTCTCTATTATATTGATTCGCTCGCTCAACTCCTTTTTTCCGGATGCAGGCTGCTGCTAAAAATATCTTTTGTTCGTGCGTTTGATATCCCACCTGACATACACGATCTTCAATGGACAAAAAATCCTCCCAAAATCTCTTTGGCTTCATATTTAAACGTAATTCGGCAAGAGTCAACTCTGTTGTTCCATGCTGGATTTTATTAATATGATCCACCTAGAATCTTTTTTAGATACCAAAGTTTTAAATAAACGCTTAAGCTGCCTAATCACTCGCTCAGCATGATTACTCTGTGGATGTTTTACTGCCGAAAAAACAGGACACATACCGATTGTTTCAAGCTTTTTTGCCAACACTTTTCAAGTGACCTGAGTTCCCTGGTCACTTTGTATTTGTTTCGGCTTGTCATATTTTGGTACATAATCATTAAGAATGCGGTTTAAGGTAATTATCGTTGTGGCTTTCCTTATAGGGTACAGGATTTGAAAGTTCGTGAATGCGTTAAGAACCACCAGAATATATTGGCACCCCCTCGAGAAACTGGTAGTGGCCCATAAAAATCAATAGAAATTTAATCATGAGGGCCTGAAGGAATAATAGGCCTGGTTTCGAAATAGTTAGAACCCGTATATACTTTTGTTTTTTGACATAAATCGCAACAACGAATTTCTCGTGCAACTAATTTATTGAGTCCCGCACACGTGAAACCTTGTGAATCGTCTTGATACACTGTGGAGATCCCACGTGACCATAGATTTCATTCGTTTCGCGCGCTAATAAAGGCACAAAGGCTTTCGGGATTACAATCTTCCATGCATCTTCGATGTTCTCATGTAATATATTATCAATAATACTATAATTTGGAAGCCAACCGTTCTTTAAATTGATTATCTTTTGATCCTGGCCTTAAATTTCGGGTAATTTTTTTAATCGTTTCGTGAGTTCCGAGCCAGGAGAGCGGATGATCAAACAATTTATACAGAACTTTTCAAATGATACATTCTCAGTTTTCTCGAATTAGTGACTGAGGGCATCAGCCGCTTTGTTCTCACTTCCATTATTGTGTATGATATCCAAATCATATTCTTGTATTGTCAACATCCACCGCTTTAATATTCCGGTTAGACTCGAACAGGAAAACAAGTACAAAAACGCTCGGTTGTCTGACTTGACGACTACTCGTGCCCCTAAGATAAACGAACAAAACTTATTTGGTGCACACACGATCGTGAGTAGCTCCAATTCGGTAGTAAAATAGTTGTGCTCCGCATTTTTTAACGCCTGACTGGCCATGTAAATAACTTGCTTATGATCTTGGTCATCAGTTTGACCTAAAATAAGATTTTTTTAATTCGAAATAGACGAGAAAGACGCGCATACAATCGCCTTCTCAGGTCTGGACAAGCCCTACCAATATAAGTGCATGCCAATAGGATGTACAGACTTATTCAACTTATTTGGGCGTGCAATAACATTAGCACTATCGGGCCTTCATCGATATGAAAGAAATCTCTACATGGATAACATAATGGTATTTGCAGTGACAATAGAACAACATGAAAGGAGGTTTAGAAGGAGGTTTAGAAGGTGGTTTAAACGATTGGCAGAAAACAACCTAACAATCAAACGAAAAAAGGCCAATTTTCCAAGCAGGAAGCAGAAGTAATGGGTCATATGAACGGTAACGGACGAATAAAAATCAACCCCGATCGAATCGCAGCGGTAAAAAACTGTCCGACACCAACTAATATCGAGAAAATCAAATAATTTCTAGGCCTTACAGGATATTACAGGCCCTTATAAGAAACTATGCAAAAATTGCCCAACCAAGTTTCAAACAGTTACGAAACGGAACCACATTTAAATGGCAAGAATTCAACCACAAGCATTGTCACGCTCGTAGACGCACTATACATTCAACCAGTACATATGTGGCGACTCTACCGATCGCGCCACAACAACACACTTCCGGCTTCACTCAACAGATGTCACTCATCAACATCACAAGCCGCGCACATCACCGC